>CM068485.1:26890000-26945000 GCA_034769265.1 Remorina albescens
AACGGTTTGTCCTGTGATTGGTCTGATAAATAATAAATATCAGGATGTAATGATTTTTGTTTTATCCAAAACAGTTTTACGGTTAAAAACGTTGAAACAGGAAAGTTTCCATCTTTTTTATGTAAAAAGACTGAAATGATTCATGGTGTTAACTGGCTCATTGCTTTTGCACCCTGTGGGTTGAAACTGAGCTCATATTTGATCTCCTCTCCCACCTGAAAACTTTTACAAGTATATGTCACATATGAACATCAGCAGGAAGCAGCCGCTCCTGCAGCCACGCTGACGGCGTACCGACTCGGGGGTAGCAGGTGTTGTGGACGCCCTGCAGGCTCCTGCAGGCGGCGTTCAGGCAGCTCCTCTTGAATCCTCCGTCCTCCAGCTTGGTGCTGCTGCCGCAGGTCGGACAGAAGCTGTAGCGGCTGTGCCAGCACAACACGGACCGAGCCTGAGCCACCACGCCTGCAGGAGACAGAAAACATCTGATAGAATATGGACGTCATAGAAAACCAGGTGAGAAACAGCCAGACGGATGTTTTACTGAGAAATAAACACCACAGAGAGTCGGGCATCTTCCTCACCGGCCTCTTCCTCGCTGAGCTTCAGCAGGTCTCTGTTGGGCGTCTTTGGGAAGCAGCAGTTCTTCTCTTTACTGCGTTTAAGAAGCTCAGCTGCTTCTTCGTCTGAGCTGATGGCGAACCAAGCCGGAGGCTCCTGAGAGGTCTCCTCTGTGTGGGAGGAAGAGGAGGAAGAGGAGGAAGAGGGCTTTCTCCTCTCCACTCCCAGGAAGACGAGCACCGTTGCAGGTTTGTGGAGAAGGTCCTGAACCGCCTGATATCTGAAGCGACACAATTTGGTCTGGTCCTGTTGGAGCCAGAAACAAAATCCAAACATAAGAATGAACGAACGCAAACTCTGTTTCCTGTTTGATCACAAACACAAACGTCCTCGTTCACTGAAGCTGTAACGTCCACCGTCAGTCCAGACGTCACGAAGTTAGAAGATCATAATTTTAAAATAGTGACAGTTCCACCTGCAAACTGTGAGCTGGCAGGTGGAACTGTGCCGAGATAAGATCAGCTCAAACTGACGGACTGAGTCAACCAGCGATGGTGAGCTGTGACAGAAATAGAAACCATTGTTGTTCAACAATTCAAGACATTCAACACATAAATGACAATGAGCAGAGAAAAGACTTGTGGTTAGACGCCTCTGCCGACCGCAGAAGAGACAGGAAGTGCAACCACCGCGTTTGTTTCCTGACAAGTGACTCACTAATATCTGAAACTGTTTCTAGGAAACATGATGGTGTCAAGTTGACCTTTGAGCATTTGGACATGAAATGAAATCAGCTTGTTGTTTCTACTGAGACTTTGGTGATAAGTCGTGTTGTAAGGTTCACGGTGACCTTCGACCTTTAGCATTGTGTTTGTGGCTTCAGTGTTGCTCATAGCAGGATCGTGGTGGTTCTGGAGGTGCACGGCGTCAGCGTCATACCGCTCTGCTGTCGTCTTCCTGGGAGCGGCAGATCATCGGGCTGAGGTCGGAGAACAGAAGGTAAACTGTGTCTGGCTCTCTCTGTTGGGCCTCCAACCAAACCTTGTCCGTCCTCTTCCCGCTCAGACGGTCCAGCGTCTCTCTGCCGAAGTAGTTCTCCCGCCGGCCGAGGTCAGAGCCCGGCAGGACTCGCCGGCAGCCGTCGTCCGTCTGGCCCAGAAGGTTGGAGATGTGTCTGTGGCCCCAGAACTTGGCAATATCGAAGGCGGTTTGGGACGAACTGTTCACCGAGAACTTGTCGCAGCTTGAAGACAGAAGATGGAAAAAAGGTTTTAGATTTGACTTCACGGAACATATCAGGAGATCTCAAACAGAAACTGATCCAGAGCTTTGATCTGTTTGTCTTATTTCCGTTAAGGTGCATAAATCCCCTCGTTTGTTCTCTCCGGTGGGAGGATCATGTTGCTCTGAGTCTGGATTTATAAACAGACATCAGTTTACCTCCAAAGATCGTTTTAATCGGGTGATTAGAAATCACTTCATATCAGAGAGCTCTTTTGGTTTTTCTGCCCCTTAGAGAGGAAAAGCTGATTCATGCAGGTTTACAGTATTTCTCAGTGTCACTGAGGATTTGAATGTTTCGTTAAATGTTCATTAAAAAGGCAGCTCGGTGGTGAAACACTCTGTTTGTACCCGTGTGCCAGCAGCACTGTCACCACATCGTAGTGTCCGTTGCGAGCGGCGAGCATCAGGGCCGTCCAGCCGCTGTGTCCAGTCTGGTTGATGAGAGACGGGACCTGGGACAGCAGAGTGGACACCTGGACCAGGTCTCCTCTGGCTGCAGAGTCCAGGAACTTCTCCACCATCTCCTCCTCGGCACTCAGCTGGAGACTGGCCATCCTGGACGGACGGAGACAACCTGATGTTGGTAAATGAACAAACAGAGACTCATTTTATCTGAAACTGATTCACCTCGTCTGATAAAAGTTCAGCTGAAACTAACTGACTGCCAGGAAATGAATTCATGACCGTCAAAATAAATATGGAACACTTCCACATTCCTGCTTCTCTAAAATATGACCACTTGCTGAATGTTCTTGGTAATTATTTTAATTTTACAACTCCACAACTGGACAATTGAAAGCACCACGTGAGTAACATTTTTCACAGTTTTCACTCATAAAAATCTTTTTATACTTTAAGAACATTTTACTGACATATTTTTGTTTCAAACACATTTTTAAGTTCACTAATAACTGACTGTTCCTGAGGTTCAGTATCTGAGTCCGGACTCTGTGCCTTTAAATCTCTCTTCGAGGAAACAGGCCCCGCCCTCTGATTGGCGCAGGCAGCTGTCAATCAATCCAGGACCCCGCCTCTAAAATCAGACTTATATAGAAAACTTGAAAAGCGCGTTTTTGATATTTTAACGAAGTCTGAGACCTGCAGGCTTCCGTAGACTGTAACATAGTGACGTAATAAACATGCTGTCGGTCAAAAGTGTCAGTAAACCGGTAAAGAACCGGATCTTTAAGTCTTAGTCCTGGTCCTGGTCTTAGTCCTGTATAACCCGGACCAACGAAAACTGGTTTAACGCAACAGATTCCAGGAAACTAAAATCTGACCTTGATTCAGACCGCGTCCCTCCAGTCCCGGTCCTTGAGTCCCAGTCTTTGAGTCCCGGTCTTTGAGTCCCGGTCCTTGTGTCCCGGTCCTTCAGTCCCGGTCCTTGAGTCCCGGTCTTTGAGTCCCGGTCTTTGAGTCCCGGTCCCTGAGTCCCGGTCTTTGAGTCCCGGTCCTTGAGTCCCGGTCCTTGTGTCCCGGTCCTTGTGTCCCGGTCCTTCGGTCCCGGTCCTTGAGTCCCGGTCTTTGAGTCCCGGTCCTTGAGTCCCGGTCCTTGTGTCCCGGTCCTTGTGTCCCGGTCCTTCGGTCCCGGTCCCTGAGTCCCGGTCTTTGAGTCCCGGTCCCTGAGTCCCGGTCTTTGAGTCCCGGTCCTTGAGTCCCGGTCCCTGAGTCCCGGTCTTTGAGTCCCGGTCCCTGAGTCCCGGTCTTTGAGTCCCGGTCCTTGAGTCCCGGTCCTTGTGTCCCGGTCCTTGTGTCCCGGTCCTTGTGTCCCGGTCCTTCGGTCCCGGTCCCTGAGTCCCGGTCTTTGAGTCCCGGTCCCTGAGTCCCGGTCTTTGAGTCCCGGTCCTTGAGTCCCGGTCCCTGAGTCCCGGTCTTTGAGTCCCGGTCCCTGAGTCCCGGTCTTTGAGTCCCGGTCCTTGAGTCCCGGTCCCTGAGTCCCGGTCTTTGAGTCCCGGTCCCTGAGTCCCGGTCTTTGAGTCCCGGTCCTTGAGTCCCGGTCTTTGAGTCCCGGTCTTTGAGTCCCGGTCCCTGAGTCCCGGTCTTTGAGTCCCGGTCCTTGAGTCCCGGTCCTTGTGTCCCGGTCCTTGAGTCCCGGTCTTTGAGTCCCGGTCTTTGAGTCCCGATCCTTGAGTCCCGGTCCTTCAGTCCCGGTCTTTGAGACCAGCATTCACTGTATGTTGAGTAACTACCGCGCTGCGTTCAGGTTCACCCCTCGCTGTCAGATTTCTGCAATTTGACGGTCATTTCTTTGTGTTTAAAAAAAGCACAGCAACCTTTTTTACCAAATTTTATTGTTCTTCATTTATTCATTTGTCATTATGTCGTTTATCAGCAGGAGACGCTTCAATAAAGAGAAGTAAAATATTTTATTATTATTAATAATAATAATAATAATATAATCATATTTAGGGCCCTTGACAGTGTGAGAGTCCTTTTGGATACCTTAGCGTTATTATTATTATTATTATTAATATTCTGCCGGATCGACGGCCTTTTTCGGTCTTAAACCCCAAAACTGATGAAATTCAGACAGCCTGTCAGGAATGTGTGTCAGAAAATGGCTGCTCAGCTCCGTCTTTGGTTGAGCTCCTCCACATAAAAAACCCTGTGATGATGGATAAATAAGTTGGACCGGACAGAAAGGAGCAGTGGAGTTAATATTTTAATAAAATATGTACAAAATTATTGTTATCGGTGTCTCACTTCCTGAAAACAAATCACCACCTCACAGTCACAGGTCACTGTGCAGTCCTACATAAAGACGTTAAACACTCAGATTTTAGACAAACTCCTGTTGATTAATTCATCTGTGAATGAGAACGGACAGAAATGTATTTGAGTTAATGTGAACGATGAACCGAATTAGACTGAAACACTTTGTCTTTTTACAGCAGGAGGGTTTCACTGAACTGGAAGCATCATAATGTTTCTGTTGTTGTGACGGACACACACACTGTGTGTGTGTGTGTTAGGAGTAAAAGGTGAGGACGCTCTGGTGGTTTCCTCGGACCAGCAGCAGCGGTGGGAGGTCTTGGGACAGAGTTTCCAGCCAACACATGTAGAGAGCGCTCGACACGGTTCCCTTCCTGGCCAGCGGCATGCTCCTGCACACAGAACAGGAAGTGATGTCATCATTAGTGCTGACGAATTTGTGTAAAAGGGAAAAAAAAAAAAAATGATCTGGACGTGAGAGAGGAAATGTTACAGGAGTCAACAAAATCAAAAATAAACAGAGAAAGGGTTTTACAGCTGATGGGAAGGAAACACAAAGGTCAACGATAAATTATCATCAGGGTCAGTTCCTACATGTTGTGTGTCGGTTTGTGTGTCAGTGTGTGGAGCTGTTAGTTCGTTCGGCTCCATCGCGTGATGTTAGAAACCAAAATGTTATTTTAAAGAGACGCAGCAGCTCTTTAATCAGGAAAGTGAGGATCTTACATGACGATGAGTTTGGCGGAGCTGGAGTGTTCCTTCATCAGCTCGTTCAGCCTGATCTGACGGTTGGACTGGAAGTCACACACACACACACACACACACACACACACACACACTTTAGTTTGTGTTGCGTAGCTCCAACATGGCGGCTGAAGGCCGGCTGCAGACACTGACCTTGGCCCTGTAGAGCTCCAGCTCGTTGTCGGTGATCCTCCAGGGCTCGGAGGCCTTCAGCCTCTCGGCGGCCTCCTGCTCCATGTCGTCCTCCTTCAGCCTGTACGGCTCGATCAGCTCCTTGAAGCTCAGCTTACTGCCAAACACATCACACCTCAGCTCATCGTGTTTTCACAGGATTACACAAAAAAATACCAAACTTGACCCGGTGACAGGACGGGACGTGGACCAGAGACCTGATCCAGGTCATTCTCTCAGAATCTGGTACTTCTACTTACAGGACATTATCATGAAAAGATCTGAGACTCAGTCAGCTGAAACAGGCCAAACTTAGACCAGGTCTCACTGATTGTGTATTAAACATCTAAAATATGGTGGATCCTTCGCAGACAAACATCGCAAGATTCAAACACTGTGACTGTTAAAACTCCAGAACAGACTTGATGTTGTTGAGGTTGCTCGCCAACAGGACAGCGAGTGTCTCTTTATGGTTCAGCCTTCCTGGTCTATGAAGGATCAGACCTTCACAGACCAGGACCCCTGAAAGACTCTGATACTCCAGCCTGTCACCTCCACAGACAGGTCAGTGTGTTAGTGTAACAAAGAGCTGGTACTTGTGTTTCTTTGGTTTGGTGTTGATGTCTCCGAGGACGTTGATGTCAGAGAAGTCGATCCTGAACCTGCTGAGCAGCGTGGCCATCCTGGGGAATACAGACAGACGCACAATAACGACACAACAACGACACCCAAACATTTTAACGCTGCTGAGTTCGTGCTGAGCGGTGAAACAAGCGGCCGTCTCACACTCGACGGTCGTGGTCGATGCGGTTGATCTTTCCGCCGATGAAGACGCGGATCCTGCAGTCGCCCCATTTGCTCCTGTTGGTCAGCAGGTAGGGGATGAGCAGAGTCAGACCTGAACACACACACACGGACAGACACTTTGGGACAGGAAGTGATGAAACATTAACTTCTTCATGAGATGACTGAGGTCTATGGGAAAGTCCTAAACACTGACCTCCATCATCAAACAGCCACCAGACGTCGATGGTCCCTTTGCCCTGTTTCTTCCTGAACTGCTGGCTGGACTCCAGCAGACGCTGGTCAGTCAGACTCAGAGGAGACTTGGTCTCTGTAGACGACAACAGACAGGAAGTTGAAGAAGAGGAGGGATGTTTGAGGAACCGTGTCCTTCCCTGGTGTCCCTTCTTCCTCCTTTACCTCTCATGATGAGCGGGCTGCTCTGACTGCTGGTGGTTTTTGAGGGACAGGAGTCAGAGTCTGAGTCTTTAGCCAGACTGACAGAAACCACCACGTCCTTCCCACCGACCGGAGGCTTCTCCTGAGACGACAGGAGCTCGTCTGTGGGGACAAGCGGGGACAGAAACATTACGTACAGGACTCTCTGCAGGTGGACACACTGAAGGAGACACAGATAAAGAGACAAACCTTGTCCTTGGATGTGAGAGATGTCCAGTCCTTCCTGCAGTCGGAGGATGACAACACCAAACTGCAGGTCAAAGGCATCACTGGAATAAAAAACACAACTCCACTGAAACCTTCATCGTCCTGCAGAGGAACTCTGGTCTGCAGTCAGCCTCTCCCTGGGTCAGTAGATGGACTCAGAGATCACTGCTTGTTTTTGGGAGACGTTCAACGTATCAGAAAACTATCTGTAAAAGTCATCAATCGATAGCACCTTTAACTGTGTTCTACCGTGTCCTGGTGCAGAGGACAGCGATGTACACCGTCTTCTGGACAGTCTGAAGGTGATCGGTAGATTTTTGGGGGAAACAAGTACAAAGGACTGCTGCAGTGATCCAGATGTGATGAGATAAAAGACGCTGAAATTGTCTCTGAGTCTTTAAAAAAGGAAAGGTCAAAGATATTTTTGTATTGGACAAGTTCTTTGGAAAAGGCTTGTAACACAAGCTCAGCAGTCCAGGATCAGTAAGTCTAATCAGCAGGTATAGTTGTGTGTCTGTTGTATGTCTGCTGCAGATTGACTGTAGTTGTTAGTATTGGGAAAAAACACTGTGTCTGTTGAATGGATGGTGTTTCTGTTGATTTGTGTTTCATTCTGAATGCTCATGTTTCTGTTTAAAGTGTACTTCCTTACTGTATAGTGTTGATGTAAATCTCCACGTCTCTCATGTCTCCATCACTCCAGTTCTTCTTGAATCCCATGACCAGCGTGTTGGGCTTCAGACGGCCCAAACCAACAGACTGAAGAGGGAGAAATGTGTAAAGGTATAACAGTTTTGGTTTTTTGTTTGTTTGTTTGAATCAGGTGGAGTTATTGGTGATTTAATATGTAAACTGATTCAGATGATCAAAAGAATAGAGAACGTGGTGAAAAACTGATAGAAGATGTAGAGCATAAAATAATCTTGATCAAAAAATATACTTTAACAGGCAGCAGCTCTGAATACTTTGAGACTTCAATAGATAAAATGAGTTCACGGATCACTGAGATTTTACCAGCTGGAAGCTCCTGAAGAGGATCCTACCTGCAGGAGGAACTGGGAGCCGTGCCTCAGGTTGTCAGAGAAAACTGGAGTGTAAAAGGCCTTGATCCGTTTTTCGTTGAGCCAGCGCTGACAGCGGGCGTGATCCTGGGACAGCTCCTTAAAGTTGGGCCGCCGGGACGACTGGAGCGGGACGGGGAGACAGAAGGGATGAATGAGACATCAGCAGAAAAATGTTCCTGACATTAATGCTATCTGCTCATCGGTACGTACAGTCTTGATGTGACCGCAGACCATGAGGCCGATGTTCTTGGTGAAAGAATGAACCAGATGAAGCAGAGCGGGACGAGAGTTCGGATAACCAGTCAGCACCAAACACTGCGGCCTGGAAACATGAAGCAGAATCAATGCCTCAGACATTACAAACATTTTATTTTACCACTTCATTTTCCGTAAGGCTGTGATTCAAACACTAAAACTGATCCACCTGAAACCATCTGAGGCTCATTTCATGTTTCCACATCAAGAATCTGAAGCAGGTCATCTGAAAACCTGAACGGTCTCACGTCTGAACCCAGAATCAAACCAACCAGCTGACCTGAAGTTTTTCACGTGGTCCTCAACCCCAGTGAGGTTCAGACAGTGAGTCAGAGCCTGGTTGTACATCAGAGCCTGAGTGGACGAGCCCCAGTTCACATCTACAGGAAAACAGCACACAGAGATCTTTAAGGTAAAAACATCGCACAGCAAAAATGAGGTTTGTGTTCCCTGACCTCTCATGAAGAATGGAACACATTTCAGCCCCAAACCTTCAGTTATGTGTCTTTTAAATTCTCCTTTTGGCCTCAAGTTTAGATTTATGCATCTCCAGAAAAACAAAGACTAATTAAAAATGAAGAATGATTTCAAAGTTCAACAAAACACAACCAACCAGCGTAATCCGTGAGGTTTATAGTGAAACTGGCATCGACTGTGAGCTCACAACAGCTTCATAAATAATAACACTGGAGAAAAATCTGAAGGGTTGAAGCCTGTAAACATCCATTTCCCATCATGGAAAATGGACGCTGCCAAAAGTTTTAGGATGAAAATGGAGTGTGTTATATAGACCAATGCTATGGATTTGTTATAACAAGGTTTATTCCCCCGACCCTAAACCAAATAATAATAATAATAATAATAGTAAGTTTTCTTCCTCAGCAGATAAAAAGACATCATTTCCGTCTAGTGGCCGTCAAACGAAGTGCATCTTCGGACATGTAGTTCTCACCAGGTTTCTTGTAGCTGACATAGATGTAGAGAGCGAGGACGATGAGCAGGGTGACCAGAGCCGCCCACCAGTTGATGACAAACATCACAACGCAGCACAAGATGGCCCCCGCCAGGGACACCCACATGTTGTAGTATTTGAAGCTGGGACGCCACCCTGTTGTGAGAGACGGGGTGAAGCTGAAGCGGTATGACAAAACCTCGCAGCAAATATTGACAGACCAAAACCAACGAGGGCTGTTTACTGATTGGCATTTGTTCATGATCAACTTTCTAATCCAACTTCAAACATAAACTTCACGTTAGATGTGAGAAAACACAGAAACTGGAGACAACAGAAGAGAAATCCTGGAAATCCATAAATTTTCAATCCCTAAAGGATGAAAATTTTAATGTGTGACTGAAATAAACCACAAGACAGAGTGAAGTATAAAGTTTAGAGTCCAAGAAAAGGTGAAATAATCAAACCTTGATATGAAATGAAAATGTGAATGATCTGAGGACGGAGTTTACCTGGAGAGTTGGCCAAAGAGGCGTGAAACACAGAGAAGTTGATGAGAGCGTAGGAGGCCAGGAAGAAGTTGGAGATGATCGGAGCGATGATGTTCAACTCCGCTAGCAGGCGATAACGGGCAGATCCAACATTCAGGACAAACTTTAGTCATGAGATTATAAAGATTTAAGGGTAAAATGTAAAGTCTGTGCAGGGGGAGCTGGAGTGATGCGTACAGCCACCTACCAATGAGGATGAAGGCGAGGCCAATGCAGAAGGTCAGGACATAACCACGGAGAGGCTCATTGTTCTTCCCATAACCCTTTGCAAAAACACCAAGCCCTGGATAGATGTTGTCTTTACACAGAGCCTAGAATCACAATCACAACAGGTTTCATCCATTCAATCAGGAGCAGGTCTGGATTGTTTGGACTTGGACCTGGATGGATCAGGATTAAATACAGGTCTGTATTGTACTAAAGTTGATTCCACATTACTCTGATTTTTAATCTCTAATCATGTAGGATCTTATTATTTGGTTTTAGTCGTAGATTTAAAATATAAACTCACTTGATTGTTTTTCGGAGTTCTTTAGAAATTTTCTCTCAACTTTGTTTCAAAAGTTCAGACAGAAAATTCATTCTTGATCTGAAAGCTGCTGACAGTCTGCTGAGGTGACATGTTTGGTTTGTAGTTAAGATTAAAATGTGAATTTTTGTGTTGCTGTGAGTTCTTCTGAAGAATAAGATGAAAGAAAACTGCCTGCTTTCTGACCTGGAAGACTTTGGGCGCACTGACCAACGACGCCAGAGCTGAAGACAGAGTGGCTGAAAAAATCCCCGCTGTGATCAGAGGACCGAAGCCTGACACCAGACTCATCACCTGGACAACACAACAAGCACACAATCGGATTCGTTTAGGTTCACAACCACGATCCACGTAGGGTTTGTAAACAACAAACTTGACTCATAAAAACTTTGAAGCAGGAAGCAGGAAAAACTGAGCAGCAGCTTTGAGCTCAAAGACTTTGGTTTGTGTTGATGATGCCACTTTGTGAATTCTCAGGTTCTTCAGCACTCACTTTAATCTGCAATAATAAATCTGTACATTGTTAGCATTGGAATTAGATTTTTCACTCAGAAACTCACTGATCTCTTTGAGGTAATCTTTCATTCTTCTCAATGATGAAGGACGACACCGGCTATCAGAACTCAATGTCTACCGCCGTTACAGGACGTCTGTTAGTTGTTAGTACTGCAGAAAGTTCATCAGCAACGTTTCTGAGGAAACAGCAGCGAGTGAGTTACACATCTGCTTTAACTTTACATTTGATTATTACTGACAGAGCAACTTAAACAAGAGCGAAAATAAAACCAGAACGGAGACAGAGCAGCAAGATCAGTGTCACTGTGTGTGTGTATGTGTGTGTGTGTGTGTGTATGTGTGTGTGTGTGTGTGTGTGTGTGTGTGTGTGTGTGTGTGTAGGTGGATGTTGTCAATGCTCTCTATTCAGCTCTGACTCCAACCAGACAGAACCTTGTGACTCAAAACAACAGTCACTATTATCACTGCTGCACTTTGTTTGGGAACAGCACACACACACACACAGCAGGAGTTGACATGACTCACACTGGTGTTAAACAACCAGATAATTTAACTGTCAAAGTTATCCGTCATTCTTTATAAACCTCATGTCGATGAAATAAAAGTATTGTTTGGGTATTAACAGGCAATAGCAGCATATATAATATAACAAATTCATGATATTCAGTTTAAAGTTTTAATTAAAATCTTTTCATTAGAGAAGCTGAAAGCAGAGAATAAATTATAATAAATCATTTATCATAACTTGGTACTAAATGAACTATTGACTGAAAAAGCTCCAACACTGTTGTTGTGTGTGTGTTGTGTGTGTGATGGCTCAACACCCCCTCAGTCCGTCACCTGGAAGTCGTTCATCAGGCCGAACTGGCAGCCGCCCTCCTTGCAGATGGAGAAGTCGTAGCCAAGCGTGCAGGCGGCGTCGGTGCAGTTCACCGTGTCGCTCACCGTGTCGTTGTGGTCGCCGGTTGCATCTCTGACGATGCACGCTCCTGCCAGAGGACAACAAAACAACACACTGTGTGTCACATGCTGGTCGTCGACGGACCATCGGGGTCACCACACTTAGAGAGGGGCTGTGTACAACACTTACCTGTAGAGATGGCCACGCCCACATAAGTGAGTCCTGTGATGAGGATGGCCAGCAGCGTTCCTTTAGGAATCGCTACCTGAGGGTCCTGAAATACAAAACGATTGGTAACTTTTTTCCAATGCCACTGAACAGTCTGGCAGCAGAGCAGATGTTCCCATTCTAACCAATCAGAGACAGTCAAGGTAACAGGTGGGAGGAGTCATGACCATGTACACCTCTGAAACAAGACTTAAACCTGAGATTAATCCCCCATCAACACAAAAACACATTTAAACACACAAATGGAAACTCGAGCTCCAGCCTGAACTCACTGTGAGGTCTCCAGAGATGTTGGCTCCAGCCAGGATCCCAGTGGCTGCTGGGAAAAAAATGGCGAACACAGAGAAGAATGTCTCCTCGTCTCTGAAGTCTGGACCCAGGTTCTCTAAGAAGATGGCCGCTGCACAGAGGAGGAAGTCAGCAGGACTTTAATTTGGATTCTGACACTGGAAATTTGGAACCAAAACAAGAGAAGGGAACTATCTTTGACTGACTGTGGTAGCCGAAGAATCCTTTGGGCTCTTTGCTCTCAACTGGCATGAAGGTTCCTATGAAGTAGTTAGCGATGGCTCCCAGCAGAATGATGAGAAGGACAATCTGAGCCTGAGGAACAGGAAGGAAAAGAGAAAAAGGAAAAGACGTGGTGGGTGGTTTGATGTTATTTTATATAAATTATAAGCCCTGACTCTGGGTTTGTTTGTTTTTTAGATCAAATGAGGTCATCAGGTTTCTTCTTGTTTTGTAGGTCTGCACCAGCACGAGTCCTACCTTGGCCTCCCACTCCATCCCGGCCACAGAGATTCCAAGCAGCAGGATGACAGTCAGAGTCCCGACGATACGTATGTCATTCAGTTCATCCGTCATCAGGGCGTCAACATCCTGCAACCGACAGTCAAAGCAGGAACAGGATCAGTATCAGAATCACGGCAGATTCAATATAGACAGAGTCGGATACACCAGAGGAGTTCTCACGCTAAGCATCTCAACGACTGTCTCGGCGAAGCCCACGACGTACATGGCCACGGCCACGGCATTGGCAAAGGCAAAGATCAGGCCGATGGAGCCTCCGAACTCCGGCCCCAGACTCCTGGAGATCAGGTAGTAGGCCCCCCCTGGATGAAAGATACCCACAGTTACAGTCATCAAGGGGCACTAAAGACTTGGAGAGGGTTAAAGGCTCATGCACAGCCGCTGCCTCACCTCCTCGTACGAAGCCGTTGGTGGCGATAGCGGAGGTAGACAGACCGGTGATGGTGGTGACCAGAGTGGCCATCAGAATGATCGCAATGGTAAGTCCTGTTTCACGTGGACACATGAGAGAAATGATGACACAAGCTCAATCAGAATAACATAAAAAGATAACTAACCTTGTTTCGACTTGGCCACCTGACTCAGGTTAAAAAACTATCACACCACTGTTGTTCATATTTACCAGTTTAAGTATATTTAATAGCTTATAGTTGAAGTTTTTCTATATTTTTTCTAATTTTAACACATTCCATAAAAAGACCAGAATTCTAATTCAACACTTGTGACTTCCTTCCTCTGTTTGAGGCTCTCAGCACTAATAATTAATATATTTACTATCATTCTTGGCGCATTTGTTAGGAACTATTTTCATCTGCAGATTAATCAGTAATGAGCACTGGGGTAAGACAGTGTGTGTGAGGATAAATCCGACTGTAAATAAAGATTTTCTTAAGTCACCCAGAGGTTCCTTAGAAGCAATGAAGTTAGACTTTATCGGTTTATGTCAGGTTTATGGGAGTCTGTGGGACTGACTCATCGTTGCCGGACTGTAGTGGTCTGTAGAGGAACTGGAGATGTTAACTTCATCTGTCATGTCAGTCTTCTTCTCTCCGTCCCGTTACCTGGATTACTTGGATTTTTTCATGGGATTTCTTGTTGAGGGAATAACATTGAGTTTGTTCCATCTAACTCATCTAACAACGCTGTTGTCTGATTGGCCGGTCTGAAGGCAGTGAGCCTGCCAAAGGAGGCTGGCCTTCTCTGACTCCTCTTCTAATGTCAGTGTTCAGTTAGATTGATCTGAATTTACCGATTCCAGCCTGCCCGACAATCCAAGACATTCTGATGAAGAGCATCACACCCCAGATATTCAGCATGCAGCGGACCTGCAACACACACACACGCGCACACATACAGACACACATGGTTTATTTTGTGTTGATAAAAATGGTATTTTTTGTTTTTGTCTTTCTCCCTGTATGTAACACTGACCAAGACTCCTTTCACCCAACCAAACTTCACAGTTCCTCCTTTCGCCTCTTTTGCTGCCAACGCTCTCGCCTCCTCAGCTGCCGATGGCTCTTCCCCATTTACCAGACCGTCTTCTAATGGCTCCTGACAGCCAATCACAGACGAGACAGAAAGGAGTGAATAAAAGGAAAGTCAGTAACAGGTTAGGGACAGTTACCTGCTGTGTGTCACAAGTTCAACAACAACTGCAGACTGTTTTTAAAAGTGGTGATGTTCCTGATGAGTTTATGGTCTCAGTCTCTAGTTTACAGTCTTCAACACAACATGATGTTCATTTTTTTAAATGGTGCTCCATTTGGAGGGAAACAGACCAGGAAGGAGGGGAGGGGTTAGGGGGCGGGGCTACTGTGAGAAAAAGCAATTACAATTACAAACTGAAGGCTTCCAAACTGCAGTTTACAAACCAGTGTTTGACGTCACCATGATTTAGTTGAATTACTCATGAAATTAATGAATTTTATGTTAAATCTAGTTCATTTCTGACACGTTGGTTCTATTGGGGAGGCCAAATTTTCATTAATTCTTCTGAAGAAATTTAATGAGGGCAAACTTTATCATTGATGGAATTTCGCTCAGGACTCTGATATGAGTGTCATATCAGTGTCAGGGCTGAGACCTCAGTGAGAGGTGTCAGACGATTGTGTTTAAAGTTTTGTGACGTCTTACATCTACAATGTAGTTTGTCAACTATGTGAGGCTGAAAATGTGAGTCCACACTTTGAGGTAACAAGAGCAAATGTCAGACGTCATCCAGCGTCTTGCTCCGTGAATACGTTAACTGTTGATGTACAATGTCTGTCTATGTTCCGGCCACCTTGTTGAATGGGAGGAGTGGGAGCCCGGCCAGGGATGCCTGCAGGGTCCTGTGAGGCTGCATTGTGATGTGAGTGTTGGGGGGGTCATGCCTCCAGTGATGTCACTGAGCCCACTCAGGTGGGAGTGAAGGGAATGTTGTCAGTATACTGGAGTCACCTGACTTCTGTCACTAGGTCAAGGAGGAAATGAGATCTGCCCATCAACCTGCTGTAAAGAAAACTGAAGGCATGAAGTTCATCCACAGCAGTTGGATGTCCTATTATATCCCTGTCACTGTTGTGTTCAAAGGAGTTATCATCTTCTGATAACAACCTGCCATGAGACTTTATATTTAATGATAATTAGTATAATTCTGAAGTCGGGATTTTATCATTAATGCTGTAAAATTGTGCTGTAGATTCTATCATTAATCTTCCCATTTTCTGAAACCTAGAGTTATTTTGTGCTGAGTGTATTTTAAATAGAGAAATTAAAGTGTTTAAGGGTCGTTACTTTATCCAGCTCATCGTGCAGCTCCGACAGTGACGGTCTGGTCATCTTCTCCGCTAAAGGCGCCGCGGTCTGCCGGTAGAACTCGATGTTTGGAACCGCGTCGATGGTGTTGTGTCCGAAGGTCCTCATGTAGTAGGTGTTGGAATGGGAGTCGGAGATGTGGGTATGTCCCGTGCCCGTGGAGTGGAGGCTGACCGAGTCGCTCTTCGCCGTGTCCGGCTCGTGGAAGACATCAGGCGGAGGGCCGATGTCCGAATCCGTGAACCCCACCATCCTGAACCGACCTTCGGGGTGCTTGGATCCATCGGCGGGGGCCTGGGCCTGAGCCGGAGCCGGCGCTGTGGATTCTGACACCACATCCACCTGGAAGCGGCCGCCGGACCTCAGAGAGGGTTTCTGTCCCGACATGGTCCCCCCCAGGAAGGCAGATGGACAAACTGCTCAAAGAGTCTCCGGTGCGTAAAAGTTTAGGTGCTCCAAAACCACATGGACGTCCAGGCCCCGCAGCATTCAGCACACACCTCACAAACCTGCAGCCACACAACATTCACAGACGACAAACGGTCATCTGCTCCTCTGCCAGACTTTGCGTGCTGTATGCTTCAGGACGCGGAGTGTGGAGTGCGCGTAACGGACACCAGCTCTCTCTCCCCTCCATCCACGAGTTGGCGGGTGTCGTCCCCTCAGATGGTGACTCAAACGGGTTATTGTCATCTCTCTCTCTCTCTCTCTGGACCCTCGAGACATCCCAGCGTGTCGGCGGAGGAGGAGGATGAATGAGGAGAACATGGATCGGTGTCCGTTACGCATCCAGCTTTGGCACGCGTCCTGGAGCATCACCAAGGAGAGGAAGAACCGAAAGATGAGAGAGCATCACAGATTTTTACCTCAGACAGTTTTAATAAGATTCATCAGCACTTGTGCGCTCCGAGCTCAGCAGTAACACATTACACAAAAAATAAATGAAAACACGTGTGTGTGTGTAAAGAAAGACAGTTGTCATCGCTGCTGGTGACACACTGAGACATGTACACAAAGGCTTAGACACGTAGGGAGGCCTGTGTGTTTGTGTGTGTGTGTGTGTGTGTGCAGCATCATTAACATAGGGAACAACAGCTGCTTTCTCTGACAAAGTTCTTGATGCTGAAGCCAAACACTGGACAATAACTGAAGGACACAACAAGGGGGCAGTTTGACCAGTTTCACTTTGGTCAATTTTAAGGTCCAGATCACATTTTGTGTGTGACATCACCATAATGAAATAAAGTTTGGGTCCAAAAAAAAAAAAGAACAACAATTTTAAAGAAGTTTAAAATCCTTTTTTACCCCAACCACTAACAGCAGAACAAAGGGTTGCACAACTCTTCACTTCTTCCACAGACAGACTGAAGATGTCTGGAGTTTTCACCACCGTTAATGGTTTTCCTCTCCACGCTCCTGTGTCAGCCTCACCTTCCCTGTAAGGGCTGACTTTTAAAAATGTTTTTTTTTTTTTGAGTGATGAATTTCCAGGGCGTTTTCTTTTTCCAATCAGCATGATCCTCGGTTCATCTGCCACGAAATCACAAAACATTAGATTAAGGACTACAGTGAAGACATCAGGTTTCCTGTAATCCACCATTAATTCAACAGGACACAGAAACTAATCAGTGATGGAGTTCAGGCCTCCTGACGTCACTGCTAACGTCTCCATGGCGGTTTTCACCTGTCGCCATTTTGGCAGCGAATAAATAAAGATATAGAGGAGGGGGCGGGGCTTAGGCATCAGGAAGTGGCGGTTTAATAATATTAAAAAAGCGCTGTTAGCATTAACAGCGTCGTTAGCACAGCTGCTAATCAGCAAGCTAAGCTAACAGGCAGAGTTCAGTGACGACAGCTAACGGCTAATTTGCGCTAACATTTCGAGGAAAGTAGAATTTTACTCGACTCATAAATAAAAACAAGAGAACCCCCCCCCCCCCTCCCCAAGTCCAGGGAGCTCAGCTCACCGAACAGAAGTCCACTTTATTGGTCCGACATTCAAATAAAAGTCCTCCATAACATCCAACGGCCGAAGCACCGCGCCGGTCGCCTGCTGTGACGTCATCCAGCGGCGCCCCCTGCTGGCCACGCCCTCAATTATACTTAGCATAAAAAGTAAGGGAATGTTTGTTTGGTAGATTATTTCTGTGTTGTAACAGTGCTTCTTAGGAATAAATCTAATACCGTTGGAAAGCCTGTTTATTTCTCTTTTAAAGAACATACATTTGTGGGGTGATAAAATTGACAATATCCATTACAACTAGAAGTAACACGCTGGATATACAGTTATGTTTTGTTTTTCATTGTGTGTTTGTAAGATTGTATGATCTATGGACTTCCTGTAGAATAAAGGAAGTGAAAGGTCTCAGTAACTGTTGGAGGAAGTTTTTGGTTTCTGATTTCCTGCTCATATGATTTCTCTGTCGACCAGCAGATTTGCTCCAGATGAAGACTTGTTTCCTTTCGTTAGGCCATCAAGGTTTGTTGACACCCATTAACTGACACCCGTTTTAAAGTGATTTCACCTGAGACTATCAAAGATGGAGGATGAGCAAAGCAGATGTCTGAGAGTTCTTGGGTCTTCAGGTTTGGTAGAGCCGTCTGGTCGTCAGCACTGAGCTGTTGTACCTGCAGGAGAACAGAGTAACAACATCTGAAAGGATCATCTCCCAGCTTTCTGACATGACCTGAACACAGCATCAGCATCTGAGGTGTTTCACCTGGACAAGTGGGAGGAGTTATGATGAGCAGTCTGTCCTGTCTGAGGAACAGAGGAGGAGGAGGAGGAGGAGGATGAAGAGCAGCGGATGGCTTCCTGGCCGTGACAGAGACGCTCCCGTCCACAAAGACACAAAGACTCTTCAAGGGGCACCACAGGAATCCCTGCCAGGGCTGCGTTCTGACACACACACACACACAAAGTCAAATCAAAAGACGTATCATTCATTCATTGACCCTGAACTCTCCTTGTTCATCACCAATCCTGAGGCCCTCAACCTGGGGGCCCCTGAGAGGTTGGTAGGTCAGGGCGCCTGGGAGTCAGGATCCTAACAGGAGGTTGAGTTTAAACGGAGTAACGTCCTTTTGACAGCTGAGGTGTGTTTGTTATCTGACCTTCATCAGGAGTTTCCGGTTCTTCATGTCCTGTTTCCATGGCAGCACGTACAGTCTGGGGATTATGGGATGTCGGGCGGAGAACGTTGGGAGCTGGGAACAGGATTTTGGAGGAAATCTGACAGGAAGGAGAAGGTTAGTGCTGAAATCTCCTCTTTCTTTTTGATATCACTTCAGGCTTTTGACAACTAAGTTAGTCTAGTGAATGTAAAAATAACACAATAACAAGGCAAGAGAATACTGTAAAGGACATTTAATATTAATATTTAGTATTAATATAATCATGCACAAGTGGCAACTGATTATTTTTCATTGGGAAAGAAAGAAAAATTACAAAATAATTCACTCTGAATTCACTCAGCTAATAAAAATCTGTGGTAGTTTGTTTAGACAGATGAAAAAAAGGAAAAATCAAAAACACACAAAATATTATCCTGGAAAAAAAAAAGATTTTTCTGATCTCCTTGTTGCTGTTACATTTAATTGTACAGGCGAGCTTCAAGATATTACTCTATCATATTGTACACTTTAACTTGTATTTATGTTCATTTTTAAAAATGTTTTTGTAAGTTTAGGGTTAAAAGGTATTTCTTTATTTAGCTGGAGACAAAACCTCGAGGCGCAGCACTGTTTTAAGTGATTTAAATTACAGGCTCTGTTTCCAGTAAAATAAACAGAAAATAAACTCACTCATGTCGTTCAGAGCCTCCTGCAACTTCAGCCATGTTTGTCTGTTGACAGTCAGTCGCCTTAGAAACCCCCCACCAATGCATCATGGGTAGGATTACAAAGACTCATTCAGCTCTGCTTCAGTTTTTTAGTTGACAAACATGGCTGTTAAATATCATCATCATTCCTTGTTTTTTTTTTTTTTATCATCTTTACTGTGTTTTTTCAGACAGAATCAGCTCTTCAAGAGAAGAAAATTTGATAACAACAGAGCAGCTCAGGACCAGAGCGTTCCTGATCCCTTTTTATCTAAATGTGAGTTTGACAAAATATATATCCAGAAACTCCCACGTGACCTGAATGGAGCTTTAAATAATCAGGAGTAACTTCTGAAAGAAGTGAAACACGACTAAAAGGCTTACAGCAGTGGATGGGACACTAAGACAGGAGCAGAAAACACAAACAAACATTACAGCAAAAACAAAAACTTTATTCCTTAACAGAGGAAAATAAAATCACATCATTAAATCTGTGTATGAGTAGAATATTCACAGAATCACAGTAATGTTTGTTTCTGTAACAGTCTAGAACCAGAATCAGCCTCAGATGTGTAGATGTTTAAAGTCACTGTGTGATCGAAGTGTAAACTCTTTTCTTTGGCTCCACCAAGAGGTTAAATCAAAAATAACACAGAGTCTGTAAAGAGTCAGAGGGTGAAAATCTCTTTTTTCTCCATCAGCCATCAGAATAATTCAAAGTCTGCTATTTCAGATAGAAGTCATTGAAGCTTCTCTCATGTTTAACGCATCGTGAGGTAACTAAAGGAAAACCCCGTCAGGGTCTGAGAGGGATCTGCATCCTGCTGGATTTCAGTCCTGAATGTCCTCATGAGGACAGACAAGTGTTTCCTGTGTCAGAGCCAAACTGTTCAAAAGACAGAAGATAGCGAAGCAGACTACAGTACCAGATACCAGCTGAAGCCAAAAGACAACCACAGCTGAGAAAGTCCGTTTCCACCCAGAGAGAGAGAAATCTGAAGTCCACCTCCAGCAACAGACCCTTTAAAACACGACGGCAGGAAGTGTGAATTCCAATCAGCCAATCAGACGCTGATCTAAACTGAACCACAGCTGAAGCTCTGGTAGTTTAACAGCTCACGGTGCTGCAGTGATGTAGACATGCACTCTGGAGGCGTGTCGGGACATCATGACATCATCACTGGGCGTGGTCACAGGTGAGTGGTCTTCAGTTTCTCTTCAACAGCATTTTACAGTATGTTCATTAAACCACCGTGTTCTATCATTTGTAATGTCTGCTATAATAATCTACATATGAACGTCATCTACTCTGGTTTCTAATTAGAAGGCAGAAATCTGACTGGACCCGACCTGGTCTAAACAAATATGAAGAACTGCCTGCGGGGTTCGGTCCAGGTGGGGTCACTTCCTGGAGCTTCAGGCAGCTTCGTCCATCAGCCTCTGCAGAGTCTTCTGTACCTGAAGGATTACACATGATGTGAGTGGAAAGCTCAAGTCTGCACTTTAAAACCTGATATTTATGATGTCTGATTATAATCTGTGTGTCTTTACAGGACGATCTGTGTGATTTATATCAACTAATATGAATCTTAATGTGTCGTATTTCCACAGGGGGTTCATTATCTGGAAACTAAAAAACTTCACTGAAACAACGAGCTTCGTTCCGTTCAAAGTTATACTACTGAATCCTTTAAAGCTCATTAATTAAAACGCTGAAACATCTGTACAAAAAGGGAAAAAGAGGAACAGCAGGGAATGGAAGATGCTAGAATATCATTTATTTATCATCTCTGAAGTGATGTTTACTGCCAACCTTAAACAGACGCAAAACGTTTGATTGAGGATGATTGAATTTTATTTTATTTTTTTAAATAATTATTAAGGTTGGAAATGTGATCATTTTTAAATAAAGTGACAGAAATATTCAGATCCTGTGGTCAGGTCTTTTTCACAGAGCGTTAATTGATGCAGCTCTGAGCTGTGATTGCTTTCTCCCGATGAAACTGTATTTTATTTTAAAATGTTTGGGTGTCCGATTCTCGGAGCGATGGAGGGAAACCAGCTCCTCTTACAGCTGACGGCCAGATCGCTGACTATAAACTATAAATGTTTGATTAAGACCAGCGAGCATCCGGTTTCACTCGGCTCTCTGGAAACTTTACTGTTGGTGGTTTTACGTGTTGAAGAAACACAACTGTACAGACATGGAACACAAGTAAACACATTTACGCAAGAAATATTTTACTAAACACAAATTTGAGGTACGTGTCCTTTACTTGTGTTTTTTCTTTTATTTCTACTTTACCTGCATTAAAACTCACAGACAAATATTGTACTGTAGAAGATGTTAAATACAAAACATGAAATCATTTTATCAAACCCTTATGACAAATTATTAACCATTAAACAACCAACTAAAACATTACAGCCAGTGAAGATGTTAATGTATAGAATTTAGACTTCTGTCCATTTGACCCTGAAGACACAAACTGACCTTCTCCAGCTTCATCAGGTTGATGGCCAGAAGTTCAGAGAAAAACTCGGCGTCAGAGCCTGATCTCAGGAAGTCAGCGCTGGAAAACAAAGCCAGGCAAGACACGTTATCTCATCTTCTCATCGTAGCTCCTTTTATTTTACTACATCTACAGTAATCTTATTTTTCTCACTTTATCTAATCTTATCTCATCATTTCTTAAAAAGAGAACATTTTGCAGCAACTTTTAAAGTTGTGAATATCTGAAAAGGTTTTAGGACATCTAGAAAAACATGAATAATAGCCCTTATCTTCTATCCCTGTCAGTGTTAAATGTGGATCTCCAAGTTTTCAGGACGTGGATGAGCTCAGTGTCTCCGTCTGTCAACTCACTCTTTATGGGTGGACTCTGTGACGGAGCCGAGCGTCGCCAGCATCTGTTCCAACAAGATGATTTTAAAAGCCAGAAAACAGGAGGACAGGACCAGGACACACACCCTGAGGACACACACACACACACTCACATGAAGTCATGCACTTTTAGATACAAACAAATAACTAATTTGTGTCTAAATGTGGCCGGGATGAATGAATGAATGGCAGTAAACTTACAGAAACAGGTAGACAAACAGCAGAGTGTTGAGAGAAACTGTTTTCACAGACCGGCTGTCAATCACCACCTGTGAGTCTGGAAACAGGAAACAGGAAGTGATGTCACACTGGGACATGGCCACCCTCAACATTTTGAACCTTCTCCAATAAAAACGATTACATGTAATGTTGAAAACACAATAAGCAGGTCTTTTTCTTCCAACCTCAAAATATCAGTAACTCTAGAATTTATAAACTCAGAAACAATAACAAAGAGACAGAAAACGTCGTGGTGCTGTCCTACCTGGAGGATTTGCCTTGTGCTGCTTGTGGTCTGAGCTCTGCTGGTTCTGGTGCTGGTTCTTGACTCTGTGTTGGAGGTCTGGACGCTCAGGGGGGGGCGGGCTGTCCGAGTGCTTCAACACATCAAGGTACGGAGGGACGGGGAACTCTGCGGACATGAACAGGTGGGCTCACAATACCCGGTTCCAGCAGGAAGCCAGATTTGTTCTGGGTCTGTTAACTACAGTCTGGACTTAAATGACACAAAAGTTCTGTTATCTTTCTGTGTGTCTTTTTATTTTCCATGTTCAGCTCATCAGAGGTGGAAGAGCCGACGGAGCGGAGAAGGAAACAGAGGGAGGAAGTAAAGTGGAATAAAGAAGAGCTTGGTTGATACCTGCTAACTTCTCGTAGTCGGAGCTGCTGCTCTCCTCCATCTCCTGCCTGCTCTGCCTCACTGTGCAATCCAGGTCGATGAAGTCACCTGGAAAATGCTGCAGAGACACAAAAACGGTACGGTCCCTGAATCTGAGCCTCTGCAAAACTCTGAAACCTCAACGAGCCCACAGGTCTTCACATAAACCGTCTATGAACATGGACAACAAATAAAAATATTTGGTCCAGTCCTTCCACCTCACATATGTGAGTTTATTCTACAGATTACAGTCATGTTGTCAAACTGGTGATGCCTTTACGTTTCAGATGAGACTCACACATCGAGGAAAGCGAGGCGTTTGTGGTGACCTCCGACCCCTGAAGCTGTTCTCTGCTGAGGACGGGATGGGGCTGCTGCATGGACTCTTCTCCTGAAAAAAACCCAACACAGGCGGTCTGATCCTCAAAATGTCAAAAGGGTTTCAGTTCATCAAAGCTGTTTAGTCTGTGATAAATAAGGAAGTATCAAACAGCAAAGTCTTTTGAGGTAAACACTGACTTTAGGGCTGGTCATCGTGTACGTCTGTCTAATTGTGTCCTGTCCTACCTCCAGATGGAGACAGACGGACATCAGGAACTTGTAGGTGTTGTCTCGGGACAGGAGGGACACAAACATGTACTGCAACGAAAAACACAGCAGTTTGGGTGTTTACAGCAAAACCTCAAGGTTTTCCCCGGAGCCCAGATAAAAATAAACTCCACTCTGTTCGAATGAAATCCTGCTGAGAGGAAACGATGAGTCCTCCGTCTCACCCGGTCATTTGCGGTGGCGACTACCAGAGCATTTGGCACCAGGATGGCAGTTTTGGTCTTCTTGATGTGTGTCACGGACACCACTGGGATGGCAATCTGGGATGGACAAACACCAGGATGAACAACAGCTGAGTCCGGCAGGGACGAGTTTACTGAGACAGTCATCCTGTGGGCAGTCCTGGTCAAACTACTTCTTCATGTAGACCAGAGCCTCCCAAACCTTTTCAGACCAGACTGAGACAGTTAAATAGAAAAACCAACAGGGCGACAGCTTTGGTGGCGTTGTGGTGAGCTGTATGGAAAACTCTGTAGAAGAATTTATTTCTTCTTTATTGGACAGCTCATTGAAAAAACAGGAGGTTTAGAAAAACATAGCAGCTGCCTGAGTTGAACCAAAATCTCACGATAACATGACAAGCTGCCTTTTCCTCTCATCTATTCATCACTATTAGATGCAGATCTTCAGAAACTATTTAGTTTCCAAACCGAAAAGTATCACATTTATATTTGATGCAAATTGTTTTTTACCAGAATAATCAAAAATGATATATCTGGAAGTGCTGAGGACATTTTAGCTGAATAAAAGCTTAATGAAATTAAACTTAAATTATGTTTTTTCTTAGTTTCATTCATTTACTTTTTTATTATATTTTTTATTACGTTTCAAAAAGATGATATAAAATAGAATTTATTATAACTCATGGTTCCTGTTTGTTGTGCCCTTCAAAGTTTTCTGTGAAACTACTTCAGGTAAATCTTTATCATTTAAACCAGCATGCACATCCAGCCTTATTACATCACACCGGTTCATGTCAAAGTCTCTGCTTCAGACACCGAGATGGAAACAAGAGATGTAAGAGGGAAAGTCTGAGGACTTGGCACCAAAGACATTTGAGAAGGAAGAGATTTAGACCCCAAACATAAAACTCCTCCCAGTCAGTCTCAATCTGTCCCAGTTCAGTCCAGGTTCAGTCCCAGTTCAGTCCAGGTTCAGTCCCAGTCTGTCCCAGTTCAGTCCAGGTTCAGTCCAGGTTCAGTCCAGGTTCAGTCCAGGTTCAGTCCCAGTTCAGTCCAGGTTCAGTCCAGGTTCAGTCCAGGTTCAGTCCCAGTCTGTCCCAGTTCAGTCCAGGTTCAGTCCAGGTTCAGTCCCAGTTCAGTCCCAGTCTGTTCCAGTTTAGTCCCAGTTCAGTCCAGGTTCAGTCCAGGTTCAGTCCCAGTTTGTCCCAGTTCAGTCCCAGTTCAGTCCAGGTTCAGTCCCAGTTCAGTCCCAGTCTGTCCCAGTTCAGTCCAGGTTCAGTCCAGGTTCAGTCCCAGTTCAGTCCAGGTTCAGTCCCAGTTCAGTCCAGGTTCAGTGCCAGTCAGTCCCAGTCTGTCCCAGTTCAGTCCCAGTTCAGTCCAGGTTCAGTCCAGGTTCAGTCCCAGTTCAGTCCAGGTTCAGTGCCAGTCAGTCCCAGTCTGTCCCTGTTCAGTCCAGGTTCAGTGCCAGTCAGTCCCAGTCTGTCCCAGTTCAGTCCCAGTTCAGTCCAGGTTCAGTCCAGGTTCAGTCCCAGTTCAGTCCCAGTTCAGTCCCAGTTCAGTCCAGGTTCAGTCCCAGTTCAGTCCAGGTTCAGTCCCAGTTCAGTCCCAGTTCAGTCCAGGTTCAGTCCAGGTTCAGTCCCAGTTCAGTCCAGGTTCAGTCCCAGTTCAGTCCCAGTTCAGTCCAGGTTCAGTGCCAGTCAGTCCCAGTCTGTCACAGTTCAGTCCCACTTCAGTCCCACTTCAGTCCAGTACCTTTATGTCTTTGCCAAACACCTTAGAGTGGAAGCAGATCCAGTGGTCGGAGACAAACATCCGTCCCTGGTAGAGGATGTCTTTCTGCAGAGCACAGGTGTAACCTGATGAACAAGTAAATCATATCAGCTCATTGAGGAATTAAAAATCTTTACTATCTATAACTTTAACGAGAGATTTGTAATTTTCTTGTCTTTGGTTCTAAAGTAATCAGCTGTTTTCTTAACTTATCCTCCTGTAATGTGTTTTATACTGATTTTATATTGATATTCTGAAGTGTGACTTTTGAGGCAGTGTGATTTTAGGAACGAGGAATTGAATGATCGTGATCATGGTGACTAAATGTAACAAACAGCATATTCACTGTCGTGCTGTGCCCTTTGTATTCTCCAGAATAAACATAACAGCCAAAAAAGGCATTTTAATATATTATTCAAGATCGCAGATTTTCTTTTACTTGATTTCTCTGGATTGGAATCGAATGGAATCTCAATGCTGAATTGAGATTTATGTTATGAGCATTAAATCGTTATGTCGTGTAAACAAACAGCTCACAGGTATCAAATGTCCAACTCCGTCTAATCCCTCATTCAGTATTTAAGGCGGAGCGGAGAGTTGTGGTCATGAAAGACTTACTCTGTCTGAGCTGCTCTTCTTTGCTGATCTCCTTGAATATTTTATGGTACTGGCAGTTGGTCTTTGAGAGCTGAAACACACACGTACACACAATGAGGATATACAATATGCTCACACAGTCACTGCTGAGTGATGCTTTCATATGCATAGGGGAGAAGGAGCTGAGACTTGGCTGATGTGGGCATTTTTGAATGCCTGAATATTTTGGAGGGGATTAGAGCTGTCAGTCAGTGTTGGGCTCATATTTAGAGACTTCATGAAATAAACATAAAGCAGCTTATTTACAATACGATCTAAGGTACAAATGTAGTTTTTGGCATAAATATTAATATCAAGATTGATTCCAAGTCACAATGGTGTCAGTTGAAGTGCAAAAAAAGACAAGTGGCTTTATATATATATATATATATAAGAGACATTTAAGCTGCTCTTTAGGTAAATAATTTCACACTTTACAACATCAGGTTACTTTTTATCTGTTCAGCCTGAACGAGGCCCCAAACAACATCCTACACTGAAGACTCCACACTTTTAAATTAGGAAACATAAAAAGGAAGGGAGGAAAAATAAAAAGAAACCAGGTTCATCGGTTTGACCCCAAACAAAAATACTGACTGCGGCTGTTTTACATTTGTTTATTCATTTATGCATTAAAGATGCTTCTTCACTAAAGTAAAACACTGGAATAAAGACGAAGGCCGGGGAAAAAAAAAATGAATTCGACAAACGTAAAAATAAAAAACTTTTTTTCTTCCCAAAATGGTGGCTTGTTAGCATTAGCGTTAGCATTAGCAAACAGCCGGAAGAGGACGGTGCTGACGTCAGAGGAGCGACGGCCGCTAACACCTGAGCCGGTTAGCCGATCAGCAGCTTCACAAATTATAAGTAAAATAGGTCTTTATTTACTTTATTTATTCTATTTATCTTTTATTTACTTTGTTTAGTTTATCTTTTCTGACGTCATCGGAGACCTGGGCGGTAACCATGGAGACATTTAAACGAGGAAGCGGAAGTTGACCGTCAGGAGGTGGGCTCTTTATTTTTATGAATAATTAATATTATTTCGTTGTTCCATCACGGACAGGTCACATATCTGCCAGCTGTTTATGCTCTTTGTTTACACAGCGACAAGTTGTTGTGTTTACACCTGTTTTGTTGTAAGTCCACCTCTAAACAGTGTGTATCTGTGTGTCCATGCCATTGTGCTAACGTGTTTACTGTTGTTAGTGTGCGTTCATGTGTTGTTGACAGAGTGTTTCTACAGACCTGTCAGATTTTTGGGGGGTCTTGCTTCTGTATGTGTAGAAAATGATTAGTAGTTTGTTGTGTCTTTGTAGCACCACAGTGCTTCCTGTGCGGTGTGTTCAGCTACAGCTGATGTTGTTATTTTGATAAGCAGTTGCTTGTTGGCTTCAGGTGTTTCCAGGAGAAGGCGGCCTCCACTGAGAACAGAGCTGATGGGTGTGCCGAAGGGCCTCACCACTTAAAGCTTAAAGTCTTTGACAAGGAGAAGCAGGACGTTCATCGTTTAACCTGCTGTGCAGAACTCTAACTTCCCGTGCGTAAGCTTTTTCTCCTACATTGCGCAATATACATATTACTTCCAACCAATCAGTGGTCTTTGTGTGTTTTACTAAATTGTGGTTCAGAGTGCTTAAAGGAAAAACTTGCACAAGTTCCTAAAGATGACATTTTCCCCTCTCGGGATCATTCATGAATTATTTTTTTTCTCTTCATCTGCTGTCATCTCTAGTTTCTCCGCAAATTAATTTGAAATGAAAACTAATGAAAACCAAAAAGCATACAACATTAAAATTACATGCTGAAGCAACACAGATGGAAATCCTCCTTACCCGCAGACCTCAGCACGGAGAACCTTAATTCATTCTGCTGTAGAGTGTGAATGTCACCCGACAGCTCCATTTATAATTTGTCCTGATGGTCCTTTGCAGTAATATTACATTCGGTTCAGTGAGGTGGAGGAAGAACCTGCTCTGGCGTTAAGACCATCGTCACCCTCATGCTGTACAACAGGACACTCTCTGACTGTGTCAGTGATCGACAGCACGATAACGATGTTGGAAACAAACCAGTCAGCAGTCTCAACGCTGAATAAACAGCTGTGTGACAGTGGCTCCAGTACTGTCATGTTAACAGCTGTAATAAAATGAGTATCTGGGTTGAATTCTAATGACAGCTCACCTGGCTGTAATGACACTTCTTCCTCTCCATCTTGGAGTCAGAGTCTGTGTGGACCTGAGTCAGCAGCGTGTGGTCAAAGGTCTTTGACCTGCAGACGAGATCACACAAAGAGGAATTAACTTACGCAGCTAATGCCACAGTATATAAACTCTGATATTACTCTTTACACATCTGTCTGTGAGCCTTTGTCCTCTGATTCAAATGCACAACATGAATTATTATTCAGAGAGAGGTTGGTTTATCCCTCACGGCAGTAAAATCAAGTCTCATATCACAGTCGTCACTTTTACTGACTTACTAAGAGCAGCATTACTATTGATTAGGGGCCTTTTTTATGAGTTGTCTGTCCATTGTTCCCTCTCTTTTAGCTCCATGTATTTGGGTTGAAGAGATGATCAACCAGTTGATTTCAGTGACTTCAGGCACCACCATGTCTGAATGTTTGCTGATAATAGTGAGAGTTTAAACCAGCTGGAGGTATTATGATTAATCCTAATGTTCCAATATCAACTCATCATCTGGAGATAATTATGTCAAAAAAATGACTACAGGCAGAATTATGTCTGATTTACTGTCTCAAATTGAAAATATTCTCTGTTTTGAGGTGAAATAATTAAGATGCACTCTCAAGGGCTAATAATAAAAACCTCTTAATGTGTTTATAACCACCCCATCTTCTGTCAATCCGCATCAAAAATAATGATAGCAAAACATGATTCAGTTAAAGCACAGACGGACGAGGGGGCATGCTGCTGTTCACCTGACTAACGCCGGCTTCCTCTTGCCTGTGAACTCCTGATCAGCAGCCTGCAGAGACTCAATGACCATCCTCCCATTTCTCTGACACTCTTCGGCCAAGTTCTCTAAATCTGAGCTGCAGATGAGAAGTCAGCAATTAGTTCACCAGACCAAAATACTTCCCATGATACCTTGCAGAAAAAGCTGATGGGGGAAGCTAGAAAAAGAAGTTGAAAATGTAGTAATCATTCTGTACACAGGATCAGTTGTAATGCAGAGCTGGAGGAGACCCCAGTACTCCATCTTAGTGGTGAATCAGTGTGCGTGAAGCTTTTCGAAATTCCACTGTTCTACATTGAGGCACAATTACAGTGAGTGGGAGAAATGGAAGGGTTAGTAGGGGCTTGTTGCTCATCTTTGCCCCCTGTTGGGTTAATCAGGTTAATCATTATCAGTGGAGTGTCCCTTTGATTATAAGTAGAATAAATAGACAAAATTTGGTCATTTTGTCAGATAAGAGAGTAAATCTGAGGTTGAATTCAAGACAGAAGTCAATTGGTTCAGTTATATCACATATCCAATAAAATGGAAACCACCGTATCAAATGTGATACAGTAATATAACCAAATGAACAACATGTTCACTGTCAGTGTTGTTGTTAGTTTTTAGATGAGAAACATCCCAGCAAACGTGAAAACAGTCACATAGATAACAGGAAGGAGAATGACGGCCGACCAAATAACACGAAGTAACACAATTTAACAAAATATATAACACAGGTCCAGATGTTTTAGGCATTTTAACCCTCTAAAGCCCACAGAATGCTACACACTCCAAAGCCCTGTATTCAGAGTGTTGTTGCTCCATGATGTAGTATGTTTATCAATCCATTCTCATCCTCCATCTTTGATAGTGACGTCTAGAGTCACGTCTCTACGTCGGACGCTCCTATTGGCTTCGGTGGGTGATGTCAAAGCCAATCAGAGAGTCTCTGGAGTTTATTGTGTTGACAGAATAAAGACAGTCAGATGATTTTTCATCATTAATGAGCAGAACTCCTGATCAGATAAAGATAGAAACTTCAGATCAGCTCTGTTATGGTTTTCAGAGTTTTTATCTAGAAAATAAGGAAGCATGATCTTGTTTTCTGAGCTGGTATCCCCTGGCACAGTGAAGAGAGTTTAACTGACTCTTTTTTTTTTATATTAAATGGAACTACGATTGACCGATAAACTGACAGCTTCATTAATAGAAACTCTGCTGCAAAACTGACAATGATAAACACACAACTATTACAACCAATATCAACGTGTGTTCTGTATGATCTATACATATTCCCATCGGCCCTGTTTTAGTCAGACTCACTTGTAATCCCTGTCCTCGTTCTTTGCAGCTTCTCTGTTGGACTTCCTGCCGTCTTCCTGGGACATCTGCTGCTTCACACACTGCTCTGCCATCACGCTCAACGGTTTTTAGTTTCTACCATCAGGCGTCCTGAGAACTGAGAGGTGAACTGACCCTGCAGCCCGATCCCCTGCTCCTTCACCTGCCTGTGGGAGTGTCTGCTGGGCCTCCTGGGCTCACATGACGCAGCCAATCAGATGGCGGGACGAGGTGTGTGTACATCTGTGTGTGTGTGTGTGTGTCAATGTAAACCTTTGATCAGTGACATGTTACCTGACTTTGTTTGGAGACTCCGGTCTGTTAGATTTTGTTGTGTTGTGTTGTGTGCAGGAGGAACATGTTGTGATATTCAGTGTCAGTGGGAACACAGTGATTTCCCTTGTGGCTCTTTGTGGTTCAGTTTTCACACGAACAAACGGTCTTCTCTTTTTGCACATTTTCTGCCCACACGGAGCAGCATGACATCTGATCGCTTTCCTTTCTGATACACATTTGATTGTTTATTTTATCCTGACTAATACAGAGCAGAAGGGTCAGGTAGAGAAAACACACCACTCTGACTGAAATAATGATATTGATATGATATGATATTACATCATATTAGTTTACTTTCTGCCATCACTATCCGGTCTCAACCTACAACCACCTTAAAAAATTGAGTGAATGTGAAGAAACAAACTGAAATAATAATTGGACAGAGATCTGATTGATTCTCAGGATAAAGAGGCCAAATCAGTGAAGCTGCACAAGCATCTGTGTGAAAGTGTTGAATTTGTGGATATTTATATTCAGTCTGAGTTAGGATGTGTGTGTGTCTGTGTGTGTGTGTAATATGACCTGACTGATACCACCTGTGGTATCAGTCAGGTACAAGTTGTTGTTTTTGTGGGTCCCAATAACACAAAAACAACTTGTCATGAAGTGAGTTTCTTCCTTTCGTGTCCATCTCAGCTCCACCTTTATGTAATAATACACCGACCTGCACACAGCTAGGTTTTTTTAATCTGGCTAGCCTAGCTTAGCATAAAGACCTGTGTCTGCAGGTCTGTGACTCATTTACTGAATCTGATTTGTTGAACAGAAGCAGGAAAACACACATTTTTTTCATGATGGAGTTGACTGACCCACTCTGTGTGTGTGTGTGTGTGTGTGTGTCATTGACTTTCAGACACACACATACAAACCTGCACTTTGAAACACAAACAGTGTTCTGCTGTTTGTGTTCTACTTTTAACTTTGCTGATTTGTCCTTTTTTCCTACATTTTATTAGAATTACTAATTTTTCATGATTAGTCTTGTATTAAATTGATTTATGGATTTACTTATGATTTCCATTTTCCATGTATTGCAGGTGTTTTAAATTTGTCTTATCTGTTGTTGTTTTAATGTCCATCCTGCTTCTGTTTCAATAACGACACATGAACTATTATTTAACGTGGCAAAGTCCAGTGTTGGAAAGATGTAATTGAATTCGGTGGTCGTACTGATTCACCTTCACGATAGGGTTGGACAACGCTGAGTGAAGGCTGCACAGTCTGTGTGTGTGTTGTGTTATGTAAATGGAGACTAGACGCCCTTTGGAACACAAACATAAACTACATGAACTGCAGGTTGGGCTTTTCCTTTCTTTTGTAAATAAGGTGACACCGCAGGAAGTGTCAGACAGTCGGCCTTTTTTTAATCTGTCCCTCAATTTGGTCATGGTCATAATCCCTTCAATCACAACAAACAACGAGTTTGTGTTTACATTACTAATATTTTATCCTTCCTGGATCACAGGAATCAAATTTAACTATCATCCAATCCCTCATTCAGTATTTAAGGTGGAGCGGAGAGTTGTGGTCATGAAAGACAAGAAATGATGGAAAAAAGACTTTATCATCCTGGAACCACGGTGGTTTAACATCAACGCTTCACGTGCACTTTGAAATATCTACCAGCATTAGTTCAAAACAACTTCCTGTTTCGCTTCCAGCAATTTGAAAAAAAAAATAAAATTCAATTAAATAAATTAAACCATGAGCTGTAATTAAATATATCAGAAAGACAACACTAAGGTAAAGCCAAGGGGGACCAGTATCCTCTGGAGACCATGAAGTCCATCCAACAACTGCCAAAATCTTTGATTTCACCAACAGAACGACCCAACACATGAAATAAACTGCAGAAGAAGAACTTTTGTGTTTAACCCGCAGAAACAGCCTCGCCTACAGGAAGTCAGACACATGACACTGAAGTTATTGGAGACACTGCGGGTCACTGTGCTCTTACCGGTGACGTCCAGTTGTATTGGACAGTTTGGACACGCCGCTCCTTCTCTTAAAAGGAAACGAGTCGTCGGCGTGGTTCTCCATGATGACGGCGGCAGAGTCTCCGTCTTCACACAGGCAGAACTGACTGTTGCTGCATTATAAACCAAATTAACTTCAGTTACAGCTCACATCTGTCTTTGAACCGTCTTCTAGTCCATGTTGGCCTGTTTTGGCTGTAATATATCCTGGAGCGGTGTCAGAGGACACGCCCCCTCACCCTGCCATAATATTCCACCTCCTGTCTGTCTGCTCAGTGTTTGTTTGGTTTGATGGCGGTACAGTCTGTGACAGTTTCACTGACCCTCTTCTTCCTCCTCTTGATGCCCCAAATCTCTTATCAGAGCTTCTGGTCAGTGATTGACAAACTCGTGAATGTCGTTTGGTCTCTTTTGCAGAGCTGTTTGACGGGATGGATGTCAGTAACTTGTTTAGTTCTGCTGCTTCTGTGATTTCAAACAACAAACACAGCTGTAAAAGACGGTTTTGTTGTGGGCGCCCTGAGCTGAGCACGAAGCCTCGGTTATGGCAGCAGGTCTGGTGACCGGTCCCTTCCCAGTCCGGCTTCAGAGCCAGTGCTGAAGGGTCCCAACTGGACTCTTTGGCCTTTGTTTCCATCTGAGATTCTGACATTCAGTGGCTTTGATGATTTCATGATAGTTGTTGATTTGATCTTACTGGAGCTCTTTATTTACAAAAATCATCATTCACTGAAAGAGCAAAATGTCGGGTAAAATAATGAGGAGCCAGGAGGGAAAAGGTTCAAAATGGAACAGCTCAGAATCAGGAAATAATCACATTTGTTGATGTTTGATATTTTAGGCTTTTCCTGAGAGATCGTGATGATTTCTGCTGGTTTCTCATGAAGTGTTGGTGTCACTTTGTGTATCTTCTCCAGGTTCTCAGCTGAAAGCTCATTGGTTCCCGTCAAAGAGTTCAAATAAACATCTGACCAATACACTTTCAGTAATTAATGAAGTTTTTATCAAACAGAATTACATCTTTTGGGACTATTTCCATCCACCTTTGTTGCTCTACTGAGTATGTGTGTGTGTGTGTGTGTATGTGTGTGTGAGTGACTGAGTCTAAATACACTACAGTGTGTGTTCATGATAATGAAGGAGCTCCTTGGCCCAGAGCAATAAGGCTTCAGACACGCACACACACACACACACACACACAACTTGTTAGTGAGAGACAGTCGTTGTTGTTTTGGGTCTGTTCATGGGATTTGTTGACATTAAACAGAAGCAGGAAGTAATAGTCGGTCAGTCTTTGGTTATTCAGAATAAATGAAGTAAAGATAGAAGTTCTGAACTCTGGGAAGAAACTCAGACTAAAGGTCGTGGTGTGTTTGTCGGCCTGGACTCAGCTTCCCTCCCAGAAATGAGCTGTCAGCAGCTCCTTTAAAACCAACGACTCCCAATAAATCCCTGCATCTGGTTCATTCAGTGCAAATTTCCCCTGAATGAGGACGACAAACCGACTCTGCTCTCCCTGACGACTGCAGTAACACACAACCACAACCACACACGCACATTCTAATCAGTGTCCTCCACGGGTTTTTCTCTACGACGCATCTGTATTTACTCCACTCATCCCTTTAATGATTCCTCTCTGTGTCAGAACACTGACACTTCATGACGCCCACGTGGCTGCAGACACAGACACAGACAGATGCTCTTTCATTTTTCATGTTCACCACCACAGTTATCTTTGGATTTGTGCCACTCTACACTCGATCTCTCCCTCTTTAATCCGTCCATCGGAGACAAAGCCACCTCAAATATCTCTCACACTTCAGCCGGTAAACTGCTGTCAGATGTTTTCTGTACAAATGAACCTACTGAGTCAGTTTATTAGGTGTTCTGAGCTAAACCTGGTTCAGCCCAATAAAAAAAAAAAAAGTCCTGCATTAGATCATAACACTTTATAACCATTCAGGAAGCTGAAGTTTGTGCTGCTGTTGTGTTTTATTGGCATGTGGATGCATCTGTTGTTTAGAAACACAGTTCAACAGCACCACAGACCACAGCCACAAAAAAAAAACCAAAATAAAAACCCAAACAACAGTCAGCTCAGTCAAAAACCAACATTATAAAAGGGAGCATCCAGTGTCAGCTATCGTCTCAAACAGTCTTGGTTCCATCTGAGCCCTGATGTTTTATATATGTTTAAGTTTTCATTTTAAATCTGCTCCGATCCAATCAGACACACCTGAGTGGATGTTTTAACAATAAAACAAACACAGCAGCTCCGCCATGTGGCCAAACTCTGACACCTCCTCATAGATTTAAATCCTAAATTCAGATTTTGAGCCTTTTCAGACATTATTTATTCATTGTCTGAGAGAGGGACAGTAAAAACGTTAAGCTTATAATATTTCTGTCACAGAAAACCAAGACAGACTGGAATCAAACGGATATTGTGTGTTTGTTTGTTTGTTTGTTTCAGGAGATGACCATGAGGATCTTTTGTTGTTGTGTTTTTCTAAACTTTATGTGTGATTTTGTGGTTCTTCCGGATCAGATGTGGAGGCAGCAGGGCCGGGCCTGATCCAGCAGCTGCTGCTTCACTGCGGCGGCTGACAATGACTTGAATGCTGATTATTGTGGAGATCGACAAAGGAGACAAGGAAAGGAGATGAGCCGTTTCCTCAGAGCTGGGCAGAATGGAGGGCTGCTGACCGACTGCAGGGAGCTGTCACCCAACCACACCGCCTCCTCCTCCTCCAGCTCCATCTCCATCACCTCCTCCTCCTCCTCCTCCTCCTCCAGCGCCGCTGGCTCAGCCGACAGACACGCGGCCCTGCCCTCGCTCCAGACCCGGGGACCTGGAGGCGGCGGGTCGGAGCCGAGGAGATCCGCGCAGAAACGCAGCCGAGCCGGTCGGGAGGGACGAGGCGGCGAGCCGGAAGCGGCGGCCGTCGCGGTGCGCGGCGGCGGAGAGGAGCGCGTCGGAGCCGGGAAGCAGCAGCAGCAGCAGCGGCAGCGGCAGCGGCGGCGGCGTCGGGAGGCTCAAGGACGCAGCGGCGGCGCAGAAGGACCGGAGATGATTTCAGCCGTCGGCAGAGAGGCGGACGGCGGCACCGGCACCGGCACCGGCGGCGGGGGGAGCGGCAACAACAACAACAACAACAACAACGGCATCTCCGAGCTGACCGCGGCCTCTCCTTCTGCGACATGCGCCAAAGCCAAGGAGGAGAGGAAGGGGAAGAACGTGATCCGGGGCTGGAAGAGGGAGCGGGACCGGGACCGGGACCGGGACGCCGCCGCTCCTCCCGCTCCTCCTGCCCGGACCAGGAAGGAGAAGCCCGGGGACGGCTCGTCTCCTCCTCCCTCCGTCTTCCTCCCGTCGTCCGCCCTGCCCGAGCATCATCTGTGCGGCCCCGGACACTGCCCCTGCGCCGCACCGGACTCCAGGATCATGGGGGATAACGGCAACACAAACAACGTAAACAACAACAACAACAGCGGGAGTAAAACGCTGCTGCTGGATTGTGGAGTTAAAAGCGGCGGCGGCGCTATTGTTGTCCGGCGGCAGCATGACGACACACCGGCCGCCAAGAAGCACCGAGGAGCCGAGAAGGTAAGCTGCTTTTATTGTCTCCAGGCCAAACGGTAACACACACACACACACACACACACTCTCTCTAACAACAAAAACCCAAACAGCAGCTTTCTCCTCACACCTGCAGCTGCTGGATCCTTCACATGACATGAACCTCCAGCAGCATCCTTTTCTTTACAAACGGGAAACAGAGAAATGAGATATTCTAGATATTCAGGGCAAAGAACAGACAGACAGACAGACAGACAGTCAGACAGACAGACAGTCAGTCAGTCAGTCAGCTGCAGGTGTGAAGGCCACAAAGACGGCGTGCGGCAGCAGACACAGCAGGGATGTTTAATGGATGGAGGGATGACCGCCTGCCTGCCACATGATATTTATTTCCTATTGTTGTGTCCCAGCTGGTGTCATTGTTCCCGGTCTGTCTGCTGCTATTTACCATGCTGATGTACAGGTTTTATTTCTTTTCTATTATTGTTCTCTTTTTTATTTTTGGTCACTCTTATTTTTGAAGGGAGAAGGAAGAAGAGGAGGGAGGCAGCAGCAGCAGCAGCAGCAGCAGCAGCAGCAGTAGTGTGTCCTCCATCCTCCTCCTCTTCCTCCTCCTCCTCCTCCTCCTCCTCCTCCTTTGGGAACCATTTAATCCAGTCATCCTTGTTTTTGCTGGAGATTAAAGGAGAAAGCAACTATTTACATGTGCAGAGGCAACTTGGCAGAGGAGTGACGATGAAGCTCTTCCCCGTCAGTCCTCCTTTTTGTTGCATCTGCTCAGGCTTTTGTCTGCTCACTCCGTTTGGGGAAATGACACGTGATGTCAAAAATAATCAGGTGTGTCAAAATCTTTTTCCAAGTGAGACGTAAACGCTCACAGATTGGACTGCGGAGAGGAAAACGAGCCTCGCTCAGGTCAGTGCTCCGGTCATTTCGTGGTTTGGGGACGGGGACGCTGCCACTTGTGAAACATCTCTGAGTTTAAGTCATCCTGAGGAGAGACAAAGATGGAGGCAGATGGAGGGACGGGTGGAGAGGTGAAGTGGGGGAAAGAGATGTGTGATAGAGAGGGAGGAATTGGACGTGACAGCAGAGGACGCGGCCTGAATGAGTCCAAAAGATGCAGGAAAGAAAAAAGAAACAGATGGAGGATGTCCAGGAGGAGTTTTTTTTTTTTTCATGGCTGCAGGATTAGATGAGATGGGGGGGACGAAGCGTCCTCCCTGCTGCTGGCAGATGCTGCTGACAGGAGGAACGCTGGCCTGCCCCGGCTGCTTTGTTTATTTGTTGATCTGAAGGATTCCCGTTCGGCGGCAAAACACTTAGCCACACAGTCACACGGCGCTCTGTGGCGGCCGTAATTCACTCCCTGTCAGCGATGGTCTGGGCTCCGCTCAGGAGTTTTAATGCCTGGTAACGCTCCACACTTTTTACACCTTTTCATTTTTAAAAATGTCTCCAAGTCCGCTCAGATTCAGAATCAGCTCAACCTCAGATAATTAAATATCTGACTCAGTTCAGACTCTGTTCTCTGTAATCAGGGAGAGGAGCTCAGAAAACACTCTGAATGTTTCCTTCTTCTCCTGAAGCAGAAGAACCAAAGAAAAGTTCCTCTCATGTGTTTGTGTTGTTTCTATCTTTATCTGATCAGGAGTTCTGCTCATTCTTTGGAGAAGCCCTGGTTGTCAAAAGAAGTCAGACTGTGTTGAAGTCTATGGGAAAATGTCCCTCCTCCTCCCTTATATTGAAGTCTATGGGAAAATATCCCTCCTGATGATGATTTCTTGTGGTTTGAAAAAAACCAAGATGGCTGACAGACAAATTACAAACCGGAGGCTTTGACCTGATGAAGGGTCGACACCTGATGTAAAGTCATAAGAAATCGTCCTCAGGGGACCATGAATGTCTCCTCTGGGTAGGGGATTGTGGGTCGTTCCCGCCTCTGCCGCCTGCTCGGTTAAAAATAAACACATAAAGGGTAAAATCTAAAGATCCCTGACAGCAGTAAACGCCGCCGGGCCGCCGCACAGACTCTGACTGTCATCTGCATGACAATAACACCAACCTGAGCTCGTCTGTGAATGACAGCGGCTGCTCTGTTATCACCTCCCGTCTACGTCTGTCAGTCTGCATCCCTGCAACAGCAGAAACCCCCCCCCGCTGGATCTTATTGGTCTGTCTTGAAACCTGATCACCTCACCGGGGGGGGGGGGGGTGTTCACATGCTGCTCAATATCCGGCCACTCATCTTCTTTTGTTTGGGGACATCATATCCTGTTTGCTGTGATCGTGGCGAGCCGGGGCTGAGATGTTGTGAAGGAGGCAGCTGTTTACCTGGCGGGTTTTAACAGGTTTGCACAGGCTCGGTTTCCATGGCGATGTTGACGGCGTTTGGTTTGTTTTGGGGGGGGGTAGGAAGGGGCCGGGGGGGTGATCGGGGTGTGAGGACGCATCTAAACAGCTGATCCTGGGGATCAGGAACAAACAAACCTTCCAGGTTTAGGTTGTTAATATAAAGGTGACAAAATATAATTAATCCAGGTTGAAAAACAAAAACAGACACCAATTATTAGCAATCAAGGAGGCTGAGAAATGATTTTTGGAACGCTCCTTTAGGCCTTTTCTTTAAAGGATTCCCCTGAAATAAGACAAACTGTGGAAAGTGTTGGTTTTATTTGGCTGCACATGTTAATGGATTAGACTGAACACGCTGTCACTGTGAGATTCACATCTCTGATATGATTTGCAGGTTCTTTTTACGTGATGCAGCGGGGACAGACACAAAACCGACACTTTCCGCTGCAGTCTCTGTGAGACAGATACAGAATTTGATAACACCAATATGTTGTTTTTAACCATTTTAGCAGCTGCAGGCGGCGACAGAGACATTTTAGAGTCATTTTCCATCACGAATAAATTAGAAATGTATTTAGAGGAAGCAAAATCGAACAGAGATGCACTTTAATTTAATGGAACAGTCTAAATTAAATTCAGTAGTTTAAATCCAGTGAAATGCTGAGTTTCAGGCTGATAATGGGTCAGTCCCTGAATGACAGTTAAATCACTTTTGTCCTGATAAAAATACTCCACATTTTTGTGTTTTCTCTGCTCTGGAGCTGCTCGTCCAACAGAGCCATCAAACATCCCAAAAAAACATTCACATCTTGATGTCTTTATTAATGCGTCAGCACTAAATGAAACACTTGAAGCACTAAAGAGCCCAGATGACCGGTCCACTAGACGTTAGGAGACTCGTGTTTGACCAGTGGAGCTCTTTCCCAACAATTTCCAGATTGTTGTCATTGGAACGCACCACAAGTCCCAGTCATGGTGATGACATCATAGTTAAACTTACACTTGCCGTTATGTCGGAGGTTTCAGACAAACATTAAACTGGATATTTTAACTAACGAGCAAGTAAAAGAAGGCTGATTTGAGATTTTCAGAAGTTAAAAAACATACATTTTTAGGAAATCCACATGTCCTGTTACATTATTGGTAATAAATTCATATACAGCTGATCAATGAAGCTGACAAGATGAAAGCTGCTCCGTTATTGATGCCATCACTGTGTTAATCTCATTACTGTTCGTGTTCAACAACAGAACGGTCATTAGAACTGAACAAAGAGGCTTTAGTTCAGTTCAGTGATCAGAAATTCATAATACTTAGATTAATTACCTCCATTCAGACATCACACTTATGAAGTCATCAGTTTAGAAATGTGCACATTCTGCAGCGTCGCCATTTGCTACTTAAATTGTAAAGAAAGCACACCAGGTTATTAAAATGATTTTATTTCTGTCCGTGCTTCAGTGAGTGAACAACAGCCTGGAGCGACGCTTCCCGAGCAGCTATGTAAAACGTTTTGTTCTCACAGTTTGAGGCTTTAGAGCCGACGGGACAAAGAAGAGCTCCTTCCAATTTCAAAGCCGAAGAAAAAAAAAAAAACTTGAATGAAATCTTTTTAAGAAAATAAAAAATCGCGCTGTTTACCTTTTAGGTAGCGTTTCATCGGAGGAAAATAAATGAAAGGAAAAGCACGTTGAAAGTCTAAAGGTAGATCCTAAAGGTTTAAAGGTCCAAAGCTCTAAAAGTAGACCTCCATGTGGTCCTGATTCTGTATTAATCCAGTGAAGGTCTCAAAGGTCTCAGTCCACAGAGAAATGCTCCCAGTCTGGATTCAGAAACTGAACCAGTCAGGACTTCCTGAACGTTGTGATGTCACAACAAAGGAGCCTCCTCCCTCAGTCACGCCCACATGGACTTACTATCCAAAATTAGCAGGATCTGGTTTCTCAGAGACCGGCTGCGAGATGTTAAACTACACTGAGATGATTTTTGTTTCTTAAAACCACAAATATGTTCTTATGGATACTAACCCTTCAAAATAAAAGCATGGAAAGTTAAAAATGGACCTTTAAAAAAGATGTTTTATGTGTTGAATTGGCCTTCAGAAGGTTTCAGGATAAACTTAGACTTTTTGATACTTAAAGTTTTTTGCCCCAAATCATCAGCATGAAAATGATGAAACAGAAGAGCAGGCTAACAGCACAACGTGCTAATTATGCTCAAAATACACAAAAAAGTGCTAATGATCTCTCTCGACTCCTCATGGTGATGAAGGCAGAAGAGAAATATAATTATAGTCGTTATAATTTCTGTGTTTATCTTCTGTTGTTTACCGTCTGATCCCTGACAGGAGTTTATGGAAGACCGACCTTTTTATTTAGCATGTTATCATCACGGAAAGCTCACCGGTCCTCAGCAGGATTCAAAGTCATGGCGTCACATGTCCGGTCTGCACCTGAGGCTGATAATCAGCACTTTGATGTTGTTTATCTGTTCATTTTCAAAGGCGGCGTGGTCAGACAGTTATCTGACAGCCAGCTCATCACACATCTCTCAGAAACACCCAACGCGTTCTCTAAATTCTCAAGAATTTCCCAGTTTGGGATCAATGAAGTACATCTATCTATCTGTCTATCTAAAAGGCACAAAATACCACAAAATACCACAAAATACGTGACTGTGAAGTCTGGATGTGGATCAGTCGGTTTGACTCGTGTCTGCTGAGTCACATTCTCAGAAATCCGACAAGGAAGGAGAATCAATTTCTGAAAAACAAACAAAGTGTCTGAAGCTCTCTGTGTAAAATGAAACGCAGTGAGACCGTGGAGACGCCTGAGAGGTTCAGACAGAAAAAGGGTGGAAGATGTGCCAAAGAAGTTGAACCAGATGAGCCGTGAAGTTTTCCTGATCAGACCGGTTACTGTGAAATGTAGGTATTTATCAAAATCACAATATGGCTAAGTTTCAAACAGGAGCTATTATTTATTCCATAATTAATAATTTACTTACTTCTTCCATACACAAGTGTTGCGGTGCTGCAGAGGTCACTGGTGTGATGTTGTAATTACATCAACAGGTCTTTTCTTTGTTTTAGGTGAGACGCAGAATCTTTATATCATGTGATGCGAGCAGCTCGCCAAAATGAAATGTTCTGCAGCTGCTGTGCACGTGTGGGGTCCGGCTCTGAAAGTGGGATCAGGAAGTGTTAAATAATATCAGACAGAAAGAGGAAGCAGCAGCGAGTAGGTCTGAGTTCAGACAGAAAAATGGTGGACTGGTCCGTCCAGTGAAGGAGTATCTCTGGTTCTGGTTCAGGAGTGGAGGCTCTTGGTCTTCGGTCTTCGGGTTGGGCTCAGGACAGGCTCAGACCAGACGAGGAGCTACTGCTCCTCCGAGTTCGGCGGTTTAATGATGCCTCTTTGGCGCCTTCTTCTTAAAGTTTTCCACTCATGTCCAACCCAGAAGTCACTGGAAGGACCACATATCCCATCAGCCCCGTGGAGGGGTGTCTGGGGAAAAAAAAAAGGGACCAGATGTGTTTTTCTGTGTGAAAAGTAAAACTTCCGATGATCATAACGAAGGCGCCGGTTTAGTTTAATGTTAAATTCTGCGTGTCGTCTTTGCAGTTTTTCATTTCTCTGCGTGAGTCTGAACGCTGTGAGGTCACAGATGCTAATTCATGTACAGGAAGTAGACATCACGTACACCTCTGCCCGCTGGTCGTGTCACAGATTTACAGTCAGTAATGTTATCACAGACTGTAAACATTCACACAGAAGATGATCTGTGATGTGGAGCTGCTTCCAGGTGCTGCCAGCAGATAGGACCTGACCCCCCCTCCGGTGTCTGCTGTGGACAATGAGTTTATCAGGGAGATAAAACAGCTGCTGCTGCTGCAAACACAGACTGAGCTGACTAAATACTCTGTTTGGCTGAATCCGCTCAGTCCTCTGAGTGTGAGAGCAGCTGGACCACCTCATCTGTTCGTGCAAATAATCACTGATATTATTACTCTGATACTGAACAGTGACGAGCAGACGATGATTGATTGATTCACCTCTGATGAAAACGGGCTCAGCTCCACATCAGAACTCTTGATCCTCGTGGCCTTCGGAGGAAACACATTGAAGAGGTCTTCAGATTTAAGTCAGTTCATTAAAAGGTTCATGCAGGAAACGGCGTTGATGCCGTGTCTCCAGAATATTTTCAGCTGTTTGTTTCACCATCCAGAGGAAAGTGATGCTGTCAAACAAAATGTGTTTATTTCCCTCCACTCGAGCTAATTTTCAGATTCATGAAACCTCCTGGGATGAGAAGTGAAGCCAAATCCTGCAGTTCCTCTATAGACCAGTAGAGTCCAGCTCCAGCAGTGAGTCAGTCCAACAGACTTCCATGTTCAAAGTTCACAGAGCAGAAACGGTTTTGGTCTCAGGAGCTGATTTAAGGAGAGAATCTTCATGTAACGCACCTGTTTACGTTTTACTAAGATTAAAGTTTCGGAGAATTGAAGCAGTCTGAGCTTCAAATCGGCTCTTTGGAATATTGTGACGTCACTTATAATGTTTCCGTCCTTATTTTCTGTGAGATAGTTGCTCATCATTTATTTCATGTTGTCGTGGCAGATTTTCAGATTGAGTCCCGTCTTCCAGTTGACTTTGAGTTCAGTCGTGCTGCTTCTACCTGAATACGTTTCTGAAGAAAGCAGGACAGAGATTTGTCTTCCAGTTGTTTGTTAAAGGTCCGGTTGGTCAAACGGGTCAAAACTGAACCACAGGACTGGCAGCCCGGTGGAGACGAGATGAAACCGAAGTGCAAAAGTAAAAATACCAAACATACAGAACTTTTGCACATATCTGGACCGTACATATTTATATCTATACTATTTATAACTAATTGTAAATATTTAACTCCATTATTCTATTCATATTTAAATTGACTCCCTCCTGACCTTTCTTTGAGGAAATAAACCAGGTTCAGATTCTGGTTCTGATCTATTTTTATGATTCTGCTGCAACAGTTCAGTCACTTGTTGACTTTGATGGTCCCCAGAAGATGATCCCTAATATTTCTGGTTTCTAGCAGCATCATCATTCAATATTCAGGAGTTCAGACTTCAAGTTCAATGAATTTGTCTTCAGCTCCAGAAACACAATTTCAGAATCAGTCAACACATGAAAGATGAAACACAAAAAACAGTTGATCTGGCTTCACGGTCTGAGCTGATGATTTAGACTGAAGGTCCAACGACGCCGCAGGAAAGGTGCCGTTAGGAAAGAGAATCGTTTTCTCCCGACACTCTCTGACGTTTTTACCTTCATCGTGGCCGAAACTTAAGAAATTCTGACTCTGATGTTCAAACTGCAGTGAAGTTTGGAAGAGAAACCTTCAGCACATCCCTCTGTTTGTTTGTTGGTCCTGCAGTAGCTGCCGTCGTGAGCTGAAACTGTCAGTCATGTGGCACCTCGGGGTGCAGCGCCATCAGAGACGTAACTGCTGGTGTTTTGCCTTCGTTTGAAATCGCTGTCAACACAAATTAGTGAAATCATATCACACTATCCTTTTGTTCTTTTTAATCCCTGCTGAAAAAAAAAAAAAAGGGATTGTTTTTGTAAAAATTAGAAACCACACTGAACCCCCCCGACAGATCAACAGCATTTAATCAGAAACCGAAACACACGCATAAGAAAAACTGGTGAAATGGTTCATGCTGCACAATAAATATATAATAGTTCATGTGACACCAGTCAGGGTGTCCATGCTGGACCCAGTCCACCACCAAAACCTCCTACATGAGCATCAGAACTGGACCAGGGAGACCCGGAAGAAGGAGGTCTGGTCTGATGGATCAGGTTTATGGAAGCAGTCCAGCTGGTGGAGACAGTTTGATGTCCTACATACATGCAGGCGCTACGTTGACCTAAACCTGGTCCAGACCAAGTCCAGGTCTTCATGGAAACAGTATTCTCTGATGTCAGTGGCCTCACTGCAGAAATATTCAGGAGGTTTGAGGAACAGAAACCAGTTCAAGGTTTTTGACTCGGCTCCAAATCCCCCAGATCTGAGTCCAATCCAGCATCTGTGGATGAGCTGGACCAACAAGTCCAGATCCACCTCACAGCTTCCAGGACTTAAAGGATCTGCTGCTAACATCTTGGTCCAGATCCCACAGCTCAGCTTTAGAGGTCTAGATGCCCATTCAGCCATTTTTAGACGGATGTGTGTGAAATCAGTGATGAGGTGTGTATACGCAGGAATACGTCGGTTCAGTTTTGGTTGGACGCGCTCTCTAACGCTTTGCTGTGATTTTAGAGGGTGATAGTTGATTTCCTCCCGACACAGAGGTGAGTTTTGTCCTGTGGGCAGACAGGATCAGTGAGAAGGTTTAGTGGAACGACGTAACGCTCCCGTTCCCCGCTCTGCAGGCTGGCAGGTTTCCCTCCTCAGCCGTTCATTCACTCGTTCGCTGCCGCGCTGCTCGGGGAAGATGTCATAAAGAAAATGCATCATAATGTCACCACCCACCATCTGTCATGACCTGAAAAACCTCTGAAGAATCAGCCCAGATCCTCTTCTCCTCGTCTGACTTTCATATTTATTTAACCGCAGCTTTCAGAAAAGCATGGTGTTGCTTTTTATACACAGAAGATCCCTCAGGAGAGCGTCTCATCTGTTCAAACCTAAATCAGATTAAAGCTTCCTCCGTCTGCTGGAAGATGACGGGAAATTTGGCCCAAGTCAGAGATGTTTTGTAGTTATGATGCTGCCGGTTCCAAAAGCATTAAAAGGTTTCCTGAAACATTCGCAGCATCTTTGGGAAAAAATGTCGGTTTAATCATGAAGCAGATGCTTCTGCGACATCAGATGAGGGTGTCATTTTGAGTTAAATTCATGTACTATGAGGTTTTACAGTCTGGTTCTGGACTGAATCCTGACTTAATCCGTCCGTCGATCAAATCCTGTCGTTGGTTCGAGGCGTCCAGACAAAGTGACGAGGAAAACCGTTATCAACCTCTGTCCAAAGTGCGAACGGACTGAGGGCATGGGGAGCATTTTTAACACGGCACATTAAGGCGAAATCTAAAATTATTCAGAAACTGCAGAAATATCCGGAGGGTTGAAAGTCTAAATGCAGAAACGTTTGATGATTTGACCTGTAGAAATCACACCGTCACAAACGCCTCCGGGAGAAATTTGGTTTTGTCGCAGAGTAAAATAAATGTCCGGGCTCCTGTTTACAAGCTACAAGCTCCCTTATTTCACTTATGTCTACTTAAACTAGAAATGATGACTCCATCTGCATTTTATTAGATTTTATGAATAAATTTGAATTGAATTGAATATTAAACTAACATTACATCCTTTTGTTGAGGCTTCACTGAAGTGACACATCCGGAGTATTCAGGGTCATCCGTTTTATGTCAATCTGAATATTTTTTATATCTACAGATGAAAATAATATTAATCATTTTAACACTGAACTGAACAATTAATGGACAGATATTAGATTTTCTGTATGTTTTTTTTATTCATTTATCCTTTTAATGTGTTAAATGAAGATCTTCAGCTGATTGTTTTTCTTTTACAGATTATTTCTAATTATTTATCACCAAGTCGGACGCTTCAGAGCTTCTCGGTTGTAATTGTGATGTTGATGTAAAGGGTTTTTAAGTGAGAGAGTGATAATTATGGATACTCGGCTTCTGTTTTTTTTTTTGGTTTTTTTGTGCAGATATAGTTTGAGATTTCCCCGCAGGAACCTGATGGAGTCTCTGGTGTTACATCAGCTGCCAGACTGATGTCTGTCTCGGCTCTGAAGCTTTATAATTATATCATTATGAAAATGCTGCTTGCAAACACGGCAGTGCTGGGAGATTAATTTATGCAGAATTGGGCTAACATAATTATTGTTAATGGTTGATTGCACTGTTGAAAGAAGTGCTCGTTGGCTTTTAGATGTTTAGCAGCAGCAGCAGGAGTTTTTATTAATGTCCATTGTTTTTCACTGGGTTGGTTTAAATGCCATTAGAACTTGTCATTCAGTGGAAGGGTAAGTGGTGTGTGTCTGTGTGTGTGTCTCTGTGTGTGTGATACTGTAGGGGATGAAAAAGACAGCAGACGTGAGAGGCTGAAGAGAGAAAATGGGAAAAAAAAGATGGCTACCATTTGCAAAAAAAAAAAAAGTACACACACAAGTGTCACAAATACACAAACACACACTTCACAAACTGCAGGCTGTCTGTGCATTCACACACACACACACACACAATACCTCCTCTTTCAGCAGCCTTACAATAAAGACAGGGATGATTTCTGACTGGAACAAAAAAAAACTGTCAGTGTGGCTTCTCACTGAGATTTAATAGGAGGGGAGGAGGAAGATGAGAGAGGAGGAAGAGAATAGGGAGGAGGACATGAGGACACAGAGGAGGAGGAGGAAAGGAAAGGAAATACAGGAGGAGGGGGAGGAAGAGCATTAGGATAAAGACAGATGGGAGGAGGACACGAAGGAAGAAAAAGGGGGGAATAAATTAAATAAAAGGAGGGAGGAGGAGCAACAATAATAAAAATGACTTGGACAGGGAGGAAAAATAAAGACAAGCAGAGAAGTGCAGCAGTGAAGGAAGAGAGTAAATAAAAGACCAAAAGAGAATATAAATCCAAAATGGACGACATTTTCTCATCAAACCAGTTTTACAGATTCCAAAACTAAACAGTCCGGATCCATCAGGATGGATGTCGGCATCTCCGAACACGACAACAACTTTCTGCTCTAAGAATGTGACCAATATTAAAGAAATAAGCAAAGAAAGCCCAGATAAAGAGTGACTGTGTTTAATTATAGATTTTCGAGGCAGAATTAATGGAAAGCTCAGCTGGCTCCCCTGACGCCCCCCTCCCTCTCTCCTGATTAATTTGGGTAAATCCAGCTCTGTGAGCGTTGGTTAGGCTGTTTGTGATTCCAGCTCCACACAAAACCTCCTGAGTCGGAGGAAAACGTTTGAGTCCAATCTACTGGAGGTTGAACTGCAGCAGATTTTCCCTCCAGTGTGCTGCGTTTGCTTTTTACGTGGTGAAAACGAGTAAACGTGCAGCTTTCATCTGGAGTCCTGCGGAAAACAGCTTCTTACATCCACGTTTTATTTCTGTTTCTGAACCAGAGAGTCGCCTCCGTCATCCAACTACATCCACTGTCACTGACATTTGAGTTTCACCTGGTTAATGAAGTAATAAGTTCATTTCCATCCACCTGTTTTCGTGTTTGTCCAGAAAAAAAATGAGGAAGAAAAACAAAAAAAGGAAGAGAGGAGTAAATGAGACGAGGAAACAAGGATGTGACGGAAGGACAGAGGAAAGAAAAGGGAGGAGAAGATGACAGAGCAGGGAGTGTTGAGATAAAACACAAAGAGCAAGAGGAAATGAAGAAGGGGGCGAGGACACGAGGTTAGGAATTAAAGGGAAGAGGAAGGAAGGAGGTCACAGAGGATCACATTAATACATGAAAAAAACAAAACCTGAGTCTCCCTTCAGGTTCTGGTCCTTCAGAGACCTGAAACTAGAGACTGAGACCATAAACTCATCAGGAAAACGTTTACTGACGTTTACTTTCCCATAGACTTCAATATAAGGGAGGAGGAGGGACATTTTCCCATAGACTTCAATATAAGGGAGGAGGAGGGACATTTTCCCATAGACTTCAATATAAAGGAGGAGGAGGGACATTTTCCCATAGACTTCAATATAAAGGAGGAGGGACATTTTCCCATAGACTTCAATATAAAGGAGGAGGAGGGACATTTTCCCATAGACTTCGATATAAAGGAGGAGGGACATTTTCCCATAGACTTCAACACAGTCTGACTTCTGACTACAACCGGAGGAGTCGCTCCCTGATGGTCAGTAGGTAGAATGAAGGTTTAAGGCTTCCCTTCGTAAATCCATCCGTAGATCAAACGTATCCCAACATTCATTGCAGCCAGGAAAATTAAATAATATGGCAGCAAAGAACAAACAAACAAACACACAAACACACAAACACACACAACACTGAACCAGAAGACCAGGATCCTCCTTTAATGAGCTCATCGTGGTCTAACTGTCCTGACTGGATCAGCTGGTTTTATTATTTAAGAGCTTTTGTTGTGGAGAGATTTTCATCCCGTTATCCCGACAAACATCTTTCTTTTGTGGGAATGCCGAAGGGAAACGTTCTGATCTTGAACTTCGTGGATCGGTTCGCCTGAACATAATTCATCCCCTCTGTTTTTTTGCGGTATCAGACCTGGGATTTGTTGCCGTAATTGATTGTGTGACGATTTCATCTGAGAGAAAAAGTGTGTCTGTGTGCAGCCCATTGTTCGGCTCTTTGTGTCTTTCGCTCTCCTGTGTGTGTCTCCGTTAAAACGGAAATACTCCAGTTTCATTTTGGTCTTTGTTGGTCAGCCAACGATACCGAAGGCTTCACAAAACAAGACAATGGAGGAGGTAAAAAAAAAAATTAAAAAAAAAATACAACAACAGAAATTAATGATGACTCGCAGACGCCCGAGACGAGAGAGTGATGTCGAGTTTCCATCAGCTGATCCGTGTTTGGGAAAGATTATCTGTGCTCTTCCATTTAAAGAGGAAAACCGATGTGGACGATGTTTTAAGGTCAACACATGCTGGCAGGCTCTTCATTTCCCAGAGGTCGCTTCCGTCCACCCCTACTTCCTGTTTCCTGTTTCCTGTCCAACTCAGTCAGACGCAGAAAATCAGAGGAGGTTTTTATCTCCAGCCTTTTCTTTACTTCGGTTTTATTTTTTCTTTTGAGTTTGATATCTTCAGGTTTATGACGTTTGCTTGGATTCCAGGACGAACTGACTAGTTTTTGTTTGCCAAAGGTCAAAGGTCAAAGGTCAGGGGTCGCCGTGACCTCGTGTTTAACCCATTCCTGTCATCATGGCGCCTGGAGGGAATTTCAAAGTAAAAACCTTTTTAGCTCGAACTGAATTATGGCCAAATAAATGAATTTCCTTTAACGTCCTCTCGGAAGTGGACGTAAACCGGAGCGAGGAAAATGACCTCGTGGCTGTTAAACTCCGGTTTCACCGAGTGAAGCTGCCTCCGGCTGCCGCTGTGATATTTCTCTGTGTGTGTCGTAGGATTTTTTTAATTAAGAAACTGAGTGAGAGCGGATGATTTGTTTGAAGCGTTCCACTCACGAGGGAGCGGGTTTGTGTTTTTATTGTTACTTTGCTGTGTGACTCTGCGTCCTGGCCGACGATGGCAGCTGTGTGCATTGCGATGGAGCGTTTCTTTTCTTTATTTCAGGCGTCTGCGGAAAAAAGGAAAAAAGGCGTTAACGGCATAACAGAAATCACCGGGGATCGTGATTATTCTTTTATAGTTAATTTGCTTTGTGATTTGGTAGAAGGAGTCCTTGGTGGTCTTTGTCAGCAGCTGTGTGGGAGTTAACAGACGGTTTCAGTAAGCGCAGAGGATCATCTCTCTTTTGTGTTATTGCTATTTGCATGATAAATTTGCATTGTTTAGCAGGTTTTTGTAACATAAATGCAATGCAGTACACAAGTGAGACAAAGCTGCTTATAATGCCTGGAGTACAAACACCGGGACAGAAACTCAACTCTGTGGCCTGAAGTATCAGAGAGACACGTCTCCGTGTTCAGCCACACGGGGACCAGCGGAGGGAAAAAGAGTCGCAAGACTTTAATGTAACTTTATGACGATTCAGGGAAAAGTCGCTCGCTAATTAGCTTTTTTGTGTCCATTTCAGTCAGATCAGCTGCACTGAGGATGATGGAGAAGGTTTTATGGTCCGTTCAGTCCATACGGTCTAAAGGTGGACGTTGGAAGTGGAAGTGTGAATCTCGGCCCAGATTTCAGTCAGTTTGCTTTCCTCTGTAACACCTTCAGTGCGACTTCGGCTATTCAAGCTGCATCTGAAGAAAAATGGAGGGGATTTTAAAGGAGAGCACAGAGCGGCGTGGAGTGTTTAGCTTTCTCTCTGTGAGAGCAACCTGAGCGAGCAGCAGATTGATCTCCATAATATCTCAACACAAGCACAACTCCTTTATCCGGGAGAGAAAACGCCACAGAAGAGCTCTGACTTGCTGCGGCGAGGCTGTTTTCTCAAGTATTTACAGACTTGGCACGCCGAGCCGGGAAAACACCGAAGAGTATTGTGCCTTGAGATATCTGTCAAGCTCATAATCTTTATTGAGTTGTAGCTGAGACAAAATCCTTCATCGCTGATTGCTGCTGCTTCTGCTCTCTCAGCAGAATTATTTCCCTCAGCTGTTGTAATTGGGACCATAATTAGTGGTGAAGATAAGAGTGAGACTCTTATAGGCACAAACGACTTGTATTTCAGCACACGTAGCCACAGATCGCACACAAACTTTACATGTTGTTGGTTTCACTTAAAGAGTCCGACTGGCTGTGAAGACGAACTTATTAAAACTGATCAATAACTTCAAACATTCAGCAATTTAAGATCCAGAACTGTTTCAACAACCTTTAATGTGGACTTATTCAGAATCAGTGAGTCCGTTCAGACTCTGTTCTCTGTAGAAGCTCAGAAAACAAGAACTAACTAAAGACACACTCTGAATGTTTCCTTCTTTTCCAAAGAAAAGTTCCTCTCATGTGTTTGGGTCGTTCTAGAGCTGATCTGAAAAGTGAACCCGGATCTGGTCCTGATCTGGGCTCCGAAGTTTGGTGTTAGTGAATCCAGGACTCGGTCTGCGTATCTCTCTGAAAGTTATTAACTTCAACCTTTAAGTTAAAGCTGTAAATCAACCTTTGAGCTTCATATTCCTGAAGCTGATCCAGACTCAGTCCTCAGTGTGTTCCTGTCTCTACATGAGCTCCACTCATGTCATCCTATTCTGCTGTTGGAGGGTTTTTTTTTTCCCCACTCTCTGCAAAAGTTGCAGCTAATTAGAATCTGCAGCTTCTGTGCAAACGTGTTGGATGGTGACATCGATTGCCAACTTCTCAGAGCGAACGAGGGCGAAGTCTTTGCCCCTGAAGGGATCAACCGACCGACCGCGATGGGGCGATGAGTCAAAATACGAAGTCTGGATACGATTAGCTGCCTCTCAACATTAACGGCAGACTGCAGATAGAATAATGAACAGCGTGACATTTGGAGAAAATGTCTCCTCTTCTAAAATGTCCTCCCGTTATACGTCAGGATCCAAAAGTGAAATAATCAAATGTGAGTTGGATTCACGCCAAGAATATTGAAATGACATTAATGATCTTTTCCTTTAAAGCCTCCCACAGGTCCAAAGGCACATTCAGCTAAATTTCATTCACCATGATGAAACGGGGCTGGAATGAAGTGAACTGTAGTAAAATTACATCACTCCTGTTCGCTGACCTCCGATGACCCCTCTCCTCCCCCCCCAGGTGGATCCCATGTTCACGGTGCCGGCCCCCCCAGCTCCAGGCCACCCCGGGGCCCCCGGCTCCTCTCTGCCCTCGGCGCCGTCCTTCTCCCCTCCGGCCCTGCCCACCTCAAACCCGAAGCAGATGGCGGTGAGGACGAGGTCAATCGGCACCAACACGCAGGACGGAGGCGTCTCCGCGACTCTGGACGGGGACGCCACCTGTCTGGGACCCTGCCAGCCTGGTACCAGCGTCAACCTGGAGGGCATCGTCTGGCACGAGACGGAGGAAGGTAAAAAAAAATCAGCTCCAAAGCCTCTAATGCTCTAAATATCTGATTGTCCATGTCTCTCTGTCTTTATTCTGTCAACACAATAAACTCAGAAACATACAGGACTGATCCAGAGACACTCTGATTGGCTGTGACATCACCCACCGGAGCCAATAGGAGCGTCCGACGTAGAGACGTGACACTAGAGGTCACTATCAAAGATGGAGGATGAGAAAGGACGGATAAACACACAGAAGGAGTCAGAGAGTCAGACTGATCCAGATCTGATCAGCTGATTCTGTTTAAGGAGGAAACAGGAAGAAGCATCAGAGAGTGTGTTTTCTTCTTTGGGGTTCAAACAGTGGAAGGAAACTTTTCATCGCTGTTTTCCAAAAGTAGATTTATTTCTCAGTTTCTGCTGCAGCAGTGAACATTCGGCCCGTTTTATTGGAGTGATTCTGGGCCTGAAACATCAGACTCTGAATGGCAGACAACTTCCATGTGAAGCTTCACTAATCAGAGTGATGTTGAAATGTGAAGTCAAACTCCAGAGGAGGAAGTGACTCGTCCTCAGAGATGGACGTCGACAGTCTGCTTTGTCAAACGTGGCTGAATTTTTTTTTTTTTTTCAGGCGTCACTGAGGAGAAGGTCACTTAAACGCATCAGCAGTTTTGAGTTCGACTTGACTTTGACAAAACATTTCTTCCTTGAAGTGAAGAAGCTCAGATTTCCGTCTCGCTGTTCTCTGTTACGCCGCAGTACCGACGGCCTCTAGAACAGGAAGTGCATTATTTCCGTTTGGTGGTCAAAGGTTAAAGGTTAAGCTCTCGGTGACATGGATTTGGCTTTTGGAACATGATGCCTTGAAGGACTCTCTTCAAATTTCATATTCAAATTTGATCTGACTCTGGATAAACTGGGATGTTACCTGAAGCTAGTGAAGCTGTTTCCTCTCAGACTGAACAGACTGAGAATCACAGATGAAACTATTTTTACTGATATCAGGATGAGTGAAAGCTGCACTTTGGCTGTTTCCCCAAAATCTCCGAGAGGAAATGTGTGAAAATCCATTTGCGTGTCTGCGGTAAATGGGCTGTTTCGGTCCTCCTCATTAAAAAAATAAAGACAGTGTTGTTTACAGCATGAATCCAACCGGGGACTCTTCATTTAGAAGCTGTGGACGGACGCTTTCCAAATTTCTGTCAGCTCCTGCGGAGTCTGGACTCCGAGCTGAGAGAACGTTCCTGCCTCCTGAGCAGCTCTTTCTCAGGTTTACCGGACCGATTTGTTTCCAACATTAGGCTGCGTTTCAAAGAAAAACTACAGCAGCGGGTTTTTGATCAGATACTCAGAACTGAGTCGTAACAATAACTTTCCAAACTTTTAAAACAGATCTCAGAGTCTCCGTCAGTAACAAGAGTCGGTGCAGTTTTTATAATAAAAACAGGGAATGTTGTTCATGTGATAGCTGCTGGTTGGACGTATGTGGAGGTCTCTATTTTAAAGAAGGTGTCTGAATGAACAAAGAAATAAGTAAGATTGTATTAAAGACGGGCGGCATGATGGCGTAGTGGTTGGTGCTGTTCTTCCAGCGGTTCGGTTCCCGGCCTGGGGCCTTTCTGTGTGGATGTTTGGGTTCATTGGTGACTCTAAACTGTCCGTAGGTCTGTCTGTCTCTGTGATGGACTGGAGACCTGTCCAGGGTGACCCCGCCCCTTGCCCAGAGTGAGCTGGGATTGGCTCCAGCACCCAGAAACGGATAAGAGGAAGAAGATGACTGAATGAATATATATAATGACCACAGACTAATGAATGGGTTAATATGTGAAATCTATAATCACCATCTTTACCTCTGAGAGGGTTTCGTATTAAGTTTGTTCAACAATCACCTGTCAGTGGAAACTGAGGGTTTGAAAAGCTGCATGTCTCCCCCTGAAGGCATCAAGATTCACCCTCAACTCAGTTAAACTGGCTGTTGTTAGAATGGACGTGGGTTTGAGGAACATATGTTAGAGGAGAAAATAGAAAGTGCTACTTGTCTCAGACACGTTGTTCTCTCCAAATGAGAATAACTAAAATCTAGTTTATATTTAAACACGGCTGGCCGTCCTCATGAGAGCCACTTTGGCGATGAACTGCACTTAATCACGAGTCCAAAACAAGAAGAGAAGTAGAACCAGAAACTCGTCCAACGCTACAAAATGATACCAGGGGAGCAGCGGGCTGCGGTTCAGACGGCCTGATGATTCACCCGCTGATTTCGACGCCATCGCACTTTGATAGGCTGTTAACGAGGACAGCACTCAGCTCGGCAGCCTCTCAGCGGAGGTGTAATACCTTACTGCTGGCTGCTAATGAATAAATCCCATCTCACCCTGCCAGCCGCCGAGCCTCTGAAGTGGAGTCTTGAGTTTGGTGGAGAGGCGTTTGTATCCCAGCCCAGTATTAATTAACTGGAGCTCTTCGCTCCGCCCGGACAAAAATG
>CM068485.1:26950000-27077500 GCA_034769265.1 Remorina albescens
ATAACTAACTGAAATATTTCACAGTCGGCTCCAGTTTACATCAACAGACTGAGGTAGGCCTGATCCAGGACCGCTCCAGGACCGGACAGGTTCTCAACGAGACCTCTATTTGATGAGGGACTGAGGTAGAAAAGCAGAGTCCTGGACCATGTTTGAGTCAGGCTGGATTTAATTGTATTTTGGAAGTTGCAGCTTTCTGTTGGAGATGATCCAGGTTTCCTTCTTTCAGCCACGTGTACCAACCCGGAGCTGTAAAGTGGACCTACAGACCAGGAAACACGGTTTCTTCTGGTTTAAGAAAACCAAGAAGGCCGTCCGGAAAATTCACACCTGCAGCTTTAAAAAAAACGATGGATGACGTCGCGAAGGCACCGACGGATGATGGGAACACCTGGAAGAGATGGTCCCGGTTTCTCACCAAACCCTGATCCAGGTTTTTGGAATCAGGATCTTCTGATCACGGATGCTAAATCCTCACCTGAAGAACTTTGTGGTTCTAGTTTGCTCCCTGAGCGTTTATTGTCACCTCCACAGAGTTTAATTTCATTGCAGGCGCACAAATGCAAACAAAACCACAACACGGGAAGAGGAATTCTGGGTAAATTTGCAGTCAGTTCAGGATAATTGTGTTTGATATCATGTAGAAATGTGTTTTTCTCAGAGTTTCGATGAAGGAAGCAGTTCAAGAAAAAACTGCTGACTCGTCAGAAACATGCAGTTCATTTTGTGGAAATTTGAGGGCCTGACAGTGAAAACCAAAAGTCTCCCTGATCACATCCACCTCACGTTAAAATGAGCGACACGCTCGGCTCCGTTCTGCCTGGCGCTCATTTGTCTGAGTGTTCGGCGAAGGCGACGGCCGTCACGGCATAATTGAAGAGCCACAAGTTGTGTGTTGCAGTCAAACCTTGTTTTAGAGCCGTAATGTGTCCAGAATTTGATTTGCTCTGCGTTGTCGCTGGCACATCACGGAACGGAGGTTAATGGTTTTCAAATGTCAGTCTGAGAGTGTGCGAGAGAGAGAGAGAGAGTCATTTATTTTAGTCGGCTGAAGGGTTTCGGTTTCTAAACCTCCAAGACTAAACTCCAACCGAAGACCTGACAGGAATGAAACAGATGGCCCAGAATCAGTCCGAGCAGTTTGACACAGGCAGGAAGAAAACCTCCGTCCGTCTGTTTGTTCATCACACCTGCACACGTTTCCCTCCTCAGCGCTTCATTAGTTTCCTCATTAGAGCGAACGATGAAACCTGAGCTGCTCTGTCCTCTGTTGACCGACAGGCGTGCTGGTGGTGAACGTGACCTGGAGGAAGAGGACGTACGTGGGAACTCTGCTGGACTGCACCAAACACGACTGGGCTCCTCCGAGGTAACGCAACACAGCTGAGCATCAGTCACACAACAGGCCGCCACCGCACAACACAACAACACACACTGTAACCACACACTGCTTATAAACCTGGACCTGGACTCTGGGTCTGTAAAGTGAAGCCAGTGTTGAAGAACCTTAAAGCTTCATTCTCTCTACTGACCATCAGGGTTGTGTGAAGAAGTCAGACTGTATTGAAGTCTATGGGAAAATGTCCCTCCGCTTCCTCACTGATGAGTTTATGGTCTCAGTCTCTAGTTTACAGTCTTCAACACAACATGATGTTCATTTTTTAAATGAAGCTCCATTTAGAGGGAAACAGATCGTCAGCTCAGCCCCCACGCCTCCTCAGCTCCACCATCTCCTCCAAACATGGCTTAAAAAACATTAAAATGGCTGACAGGCAAATAACAAACCGGAGGCTTCAAAACAGCTGTTGACAAACTGACGTGTTTTCAAGCCTCCGTTAAACTCCAAGTCCAGATTCTGGTGATAAGATTTTCTCTTTAATCGTGACCGTGGAGGAGAAAATAGCGATGTACATAGAGAGCTGCTTCCTGCTATGAGCCTTGTTTGTTTGGTTGCAGCTGCCGATAACCTTGAATTTCATCTTCAAACGCAGCTCATCGTCGTGCTCAGGTTTCATTGTGACATGTTTATCACTTCGCCGCCGGGTAACAAAGAGGACGCTGCCGTTTGGTGGTTTCCGTTGTCTGATGCAGCTGTTTTCATTGAGCTCAGGCTGCTGATGTCACGATTAAAATTACATTTGAAATCAATCCGTGTTGTAATCGTGAAAACATATTTATGGACAGGCTGTGTAATTATCCCAACTTACTCCTGCTCGTTTTATTCCCCTCATTGATGCATCGTGTTTAACCATTTTATTGTTGCTCCTATTGGCTCGTATTTGAGGGATGATTGTTTTCTTTGATTAACTGAAAAGAGCACTTTTTTTTTTGGAACTGCTTTAATATTACTGAAATGAGAAAAAAGCTAAATTGGCTCCGGGGCTGTCGGCTGTTGTTCCTCGATGAGCTTTAACAAAAAAACGCTCTCCACTCTCAGTCAGGCTGACTGTTTTACAAATGGAGAGTGGTTTTTGTAATTGCTGAGTGGAAAATGTGACAGTCCCTCCTCATGGGGGCTAAAACCTCTCAATTATTGCTCCTGTATGCAAATGGTTGTTGTCATGGCAATTACAGTTTAATCTCAGAAACTGGGGACTAAATTGCGTTGTTTGTTTTGTTTTTTTTTTTATTCTGTAATTCATTGGAACGAAACACTTCCTGTTTGACGAGTCGTTGTCAGCCTGTGACCAAAAGACACACGACGTAATGAAGATGTTAAAATGACTGAAACAAAAACACAAAAATCTGAAGTGTTCAGAAGCATCAGAGCTCCGTCGGTCGGGAGAGGAGAGCAAGAAGTAATCTTGAAATGCCAAAGATAATGTATAAAATTTCAGCCACGTGTTTCCCATAGCTTCGGTGACATTCAGGGACACGCTGGGAAAAAAGAACAATTCCAGACATCACAGAAATGTGAGATATCATCGTCTTAAAATCACAGAGGGGGACAATGATGTCTAGTCTCAGCGTGCTCTGCAGTCTGTTCCATTAATATGGTGATTAATACCCAAAACAGCCTTTCCAAGGTCAGAATGTATTCACTGAGTCTTTAACACCTACCAGTCGTGTCATGATTAATGCATTAAGAGGCCGGCAGAGATGCAAGGTTCAAGGTCCGGCTTGGAAATTAGAGCCTCGCACTGTGGATAAATATGAAGCGTTTCATTTTCCTCATCCAGGCCGACAGGTTTTCTGACATAAATAACAATGTGTCAGGGTGGAAAAGTATCTCCAGTGTTAAAATGCGAGGCGCTGTGGTAAACAGCGTCAGAAGACTTCAAAGCAGAAGGGACACTCCGTGAATACACAACGTCTCCGTATCAAACACTGAGATAACAGCCGATTCTACAGTTTTTTTGTGCTATCAAAAGAGAAGCAGGCTTTGTGAAGAGAAAAATCAATTCTTATCCCTGATGTCTGGGTAAAGTGCTTCACATAAGCCTTGAATGATAATCTTCCGAGGTTTTTGTCTGATGTGTGAGGTGTTCGTGGTACAACAGTTCAATTTGGGTGATGATCTGATTTGAGTTGTTCTGGTTAGAACCTTTCAGGATCGACAGCATCAGCTGGAGAAACAGCTTTGTCTTCAGTTTCATGGTCTGATGTGTTGTTTCAGTTTGTCTGACAGGATTTAGAAAGCTCTGAACAATTTACGACAACAGGACACGACACAGTACAACACAACGTGATACTGTGAGAAACAACACCCTGCAAAGTGGTGTGGTACAAAGTGAACTCCACGAAATGTGATAAGATACAATCCAATGTGAATTCATGCCAAGTAAAAGGATATCATTTAATCTGATACCTGATACAACACGATATGAGACACAATACACAATGATACAACGCAATATGATATATTACGACAGTCCTACGTCATGACACAACGTTTTGAGATATGACTACATTTAAGATGTGATGTGATCAAACAGTATTTAATGACGCGGTGAAAAACAATACGATTTGAAGCAATAAGATGAGAGAGGAAGCCATCTGACACAACAATACACAACAATACACAACACAGTTTGATCTATCTTGTTGTCATTCCTGGCTGCACGTATCTGAGTCCGGTGTTTTTTTTCTGTCCAGGTTTTGTGACTCTCCCTCCAGTGACCCCGAGTTACCTGGTGGGCGTGGCCGGGGAAAACGGATGCGAATGGCCATGGCCGATCGTCCCTGCATGGAACCGACCCCCGCCGCCAAGGTCAGGGGTCTGTCGCAGCACAGGAGCCGTGGGGGCGGGATGGCTGGAACCACTGCGCCGATCCACAACAAGGGACGGAGAGGCAGCCTGAACCTCATCAACAGCAACTGCCGGACGCCTCCGTCGTTCTTCACCGTGGAGGAGGTGAAATCTTCCAACAGCACCTCCAGCCTCTCGTCTGGGAAGCGAAAGAACAAACCGCCGGCCGACCTGGACCTCAGCCTCGTCGCTTCCGACGACATTAAAAATGGAAACGGGAAGCGGATTCGAGCCAAGTCCCGCAGCGCCCCATCCACGCCGCAGGGCAAATCCGACCCTTCGTTCATGGATCCGGGAGGAGGTTGTGCCTCCTCGCCGCCTCCCCCACCCATTCTCATTGACTGCCCCCACCCCAACTGCACTAAACGCTACAAGCACATCAACGGACTGCGCTACCATCAGACCCACGCCCACCTGGAGGCCGAGGAGCAGAGGAAGCCCGAGCTGGAGCCCATGAAGGACGGGGAGAGCGAGGAGCGACTATCAGACTGTGAGGACACCATCAGCAACATGACCTACGACCTCTCAGACACAAACAACAGCACTAATAACAGCACTTCCTCAAAGAAACCTGCTCCTCTGTACAAGGTGACCACGGTCGGGTCTCCTAAGAACAGGCGGCTCCTCCTCAGTACAGACCACAGCCCCACAGCTAACTCCAAAACCAGAAGGACCTCACTGCTGAAAGATGGACTGATCGATGACCTCAGCAATCTGCCCATCATCTCCAACATGACCGTGGTTCTTGAGAACTGCATGGTCCCGGACAGGAACTCCACGGTCGAGATGCCCAAACTGGAAGCCGAAGGTTTGATCGACAAGAAAGGAAGCGCATGTGACAAGGGGAAGAAGGCCAACGGGAAAGTAGAGAAGCTGTCCAAGTCGCGGACCAACCGGCCGATCGCTCCAGCTCCCGCTCCTCCCAAGCTGATCGCCATACCCAATGCGACGTATCCCACCGGTACAGCAGACACTGCCCCCTCACAGCAGCCCTCCCCCATGGCAGCTGTAGGCCTCACGAGTAAAAACCTCCCCCTGAAACCCATCAAACCAAAGCTGAGCATCGTTGTGGAGCCGAGTCTGGTCAAAGCCACGCTGGTTACCTGCAGCAAGGAGACCAGGAAGAAAGAGAAACGGAGGCTGAAGGACAAACATAAAGATGCTCCGACCAGAACACCCAACGGGGACAGCGGTGGAATCAAAATGGAAGACGGCTGTGGGGGGTCAAAAATGGGCATCAAGGAGATTTCCGGGAGCCTTCTGAAGGAGCACCTCAGTAAGCAGGATGTGATGAACGGACTCACAGAAAGCCAGGAGAGCAGGATGGCCAGTATCCGGGCGGAGGCCGACAAGGTCTACACCTTCACCGACAACGCCCCCAGTCCTTCCATTGGCAGTTCATCGCGGCTTGATGCAAGCGGTTGCCTGGCAACAGCAGACAGCAGCAGCAAGAACAACAGCCCCGCCTACTCCGACATCTCAGACGCCGGAGACGACGGGGGATCTTCCGAATGTCGCTCGGATGGACTAAGATCCAAGTCCAGCTCCTCGGCCTCTTCCGAGGTGAGCTCTAACAGTAGCCATGGTAACGCTAGTAAAACCCCGCCCACAGCATCCGCCCTGCCATCGAAAGACTCGCAGTCCCCGTACTACCACGGCTACGAGCCCTACTATCTGCAGGGCTACATGCACTCGGACCGGCAGAACAGCAGCAGCGTAGCTTTTCACAAAAGCTCCGCCCACGACGGCAAAGGAAAGGAGAGAAAGGACGAGCTGAAAGAGGACGACAAAAGCTCCTCCCACGAGTTCTTAGACTCTAAGAAAGGCGACGGGCCGCCTCAGTCTCAGCTCCAGTTAGCAATGAGTCAGACCCAGACCGCCTTGGCCCAGTCCCTGTACTACGGCCAGTACTCCAGAGGACTTTACATGGACCAGAAACTGTTACTGGCCTCCAAATGCTGTGACCAGACGCCCAGTGCCAAGCAGAGGGGCGAGCGGGGACAGGGCCTGAGAGACAGTGAAGACGTTAAACATTTGGTTGGGGGTTCGGTCGGTGGACCCATGTTAGGTAAAGGTCCAGACGGCGCCAAAGGTTGCTGTCCCAAACCGGTCCTGTCCTACGTGGAGATGAGTGAGAGAGGAGAAAGGGGACAGAGTCTGGGCTTAAAGGCTGTGCACGGTGGCATGGTGGACCAGCACCAGGTCTCGATGAAAGACTGTGATGACATCAAGTCACCCTCTTCTTCCTCTTCTTCATCACTCCACAACCCAAACAGTCAGACAGATCTGGACTCAAATGTTTCCTTTTCCAGTGTAAGTTTCCCGCTCTGTCTATAACCCGCCGCCGCCGCTGATGGTGTTGTTGGTGTGCTTTAATGACTGTTGTTGAGTGTCACAAAGAGATTAATCACACATTGTGTGCAGCTAAACCAACAGGTGCTAATAACAAAGACCACGTGGCTTCTGCGGCGAACAGCTCCACTCAGCGTGTAGTTTGATTTGATGGATGAAAATGTTTTTAATGTTATAGTGAGGATTAAAGGAGGAAATGTACAATTCCAATGTTAGCTGTAAATGTAAAACACAAAGCCTCAAAGGAACCTTTTCTAAGACAGAACTGTTGGTTTTGATACGAGCTGCTTTTTCCCAGAACCTGTACAGATTTTTAACCATGTCATCTCACAACGCATTTATCAGCTAACTGTGGTCATCATGCATCATGGAGCAAAGGCTGTATGAATTTGTGTTGGGGGAGGGAGGGGGGGTCAGGTTGTGTTTTCCTTCCGTTTGGCCTAAATTCTGCAGTCGGTCATGATGTGTGAGACGTGTTGTGATTCGTGGTCATTGAGAAGGACGCCACACTCGTCACATCCCACCTCTGAACGGCCGCCTGCTGTTGAAACGTCGTCATCCTTCATCAACATCCCACCCTGAGCCGGTGATAGATGGTCTGTCTATGGCTCTGTTCACTCCAGTACACAGTGTTTCCTCTATAGTCACTGAGCAGCGGTGGGCTGCTGCAGCAAAGAACCCCCCCCCCCCCCCACCCAACTCCTGCTAAAAAGAAAATGTAGAAATAAAAGTGATAAATAAAAAAACAAAAACACTGAAGGGATAACATTTAGACTTAAAGCAAACTGGCCATGAAACAAAAAGCTGGGACAGAGACACGGACCGAAGTCGAACTGGCTCCAAAACGACCCCCACCCACCACTGTTAACAAAGAATTATAGGGGAAACACTGCGACTCGCACCAACACTTGTCCCCATCGATTTAGCCCTCAGACGGCCCGGCCTGGGCTCACCGCCTCGCTCACAGCAAATACTCAGAGCTTCAGAGTCAGCACGGGGAGGAGGCCGAGGAGGGCGAGGCAGACAGGGGCAAAGAGTGGGGCGGTACCGTGGAGCCTGCGGGGGCCAAGATGACCTCCGGAGGAGCAGGAGACAGAGGAGATGTTAAAAAAGTCCGAGTCCACGGGTCCCACGATCTCCCGCTGGCCATCGACGCAGAGGACTCGGACCGGCTGGAGGGGCTGGAGGACCAGGGCCAGGAGCCCCTGGGGGGGCTGTCGGAGGAGTCGCAGAGCGCCCGGGCAGCAGTGTCTCCCCCCATGACCCCCCAGCAACCCTACATCCAATACCAGCACTCCTCCTACCAGCCCTACCTGGCCATGTGTGAGAGCGGCGGGGGCTCCTACAGAGGGGTGTCCCCAACCCTGGTCCACAATTACCCAGGTAAGAGTCTCAGACCGGGAACAGCGAACGGACACAAAACGGCTCATTTAACTCCAGAAAACAAACGTCTCCGTCACTAAAACACACGTCATCTCGTCTGCTGCCGAAGTTTCAGCTCAGGAAGTTCAGGAAAAGTGTTTTTATTTGTTTTAGTGAGCAGGTGGAGACCAAACCAGAGCAAACGTTAACACCAGCAGCAGTTTACAGATGTTGAGTCCAACATCAAACCTCTCTTCTCTCCTTCGCCTCCTTTCCTTGCTTCCTTCCTTACTATCCTCTACTGAGGTCCGCCTGCTAACGAGCCGGCCCTGGCCCACCTTCAGATCCGGAGCACAGACTCTGTCTAACCCTGGACTGCTCTGCTGGGTGTGAAAAGGAGTTACACTGTATTGAAGTCTATGGGAAAGTCACAGTCCTTCTGACTTGATTTATTAGCTCAGTAACAGTTTTACTAATGAGTTAACGGTTCAACAGGATTCAGCTAATTTAGCCAAACTGCCTCATTAGTTAGCACCGAGGGGGCTAGCCGACAACAACACAAGGAGGGAGCAGAAACACTCACTGTTTCATACAAGTCAAAACTTCAACTTTGTGCTTGTGCACTAATTCTGGAAACTTTCTGGTTTTTCTGATGCCGGTCCACATTAACAATGCCGGCAGAGTCTGTCATAGATTAACGGGCTTTGTGCGTGATTTAAAGGATTTCAAAAGAGTAATAATCTACACATTGCATCAACGCTATCATCATTTTAGTAGTCAGTTTGCAATTAGAGTGAAAATCTAAGTCTTCAAATTATTCACAAACCAGCTTCAAACTCTTTAAAGTGATGTAATGCATGAATTTATCCAAGAAGATGAACCCCATGAAGATAATTCAGGACGACACATCTGAATTTACACACTTACTGAAAAATTATGGAGCTTTTATGGCACAAATTGATTGGCCGAGTTTGGCCGGTTTTTCTTTTTTTTTTTTTACATTAATGACTATAGAAACAGCTTTAACGAACAAACGCAGGAAATGAAGCAGCCTTCAATATAAACTGTATGATGAGCTCTTTGTTATCGACCAGAGAAAGTCACCGTTCTTCTGTGTGTCCGTCAGGTTTCCATTATCCTCTCTACGGCAAGACAGCGGGCAGGGAGGAGTCGGAGGTGACGCCCCCCGGCAGAGGAGGAGCGGTGAGCGGGAAGCAGAGCGGCGACTCGTCCTCGGCCATGGAGCTGCTGCAGCAGCAGAGCCACCAGTACCACGGGAAATCCCCCGCTGTGAGACACCCCACCTCCACAGACACACAAAACAAGCTTCAACACAACAGTCAGACTTTATTTGTGTAGCAGCTTTCATACAAACTAAGTTTTTACAGAGTAAGGTGATTCATAAAAAACACAGCCAAGCTGTCCCGAATTTTTGTTCTGCTTCCTCACTTAATAGAGATTTATTTATCTCACAGAGGACTCAAGAAGACGTTACTGCAGAAAATTATCCAACCAGTGATTACGTGTTCCACACCGTGTATGTACTGTCACCGTTTAGCTCTCTAGATATTTTATTCCCAGAGTTATTTATCAGCAGAAAAGACAGAACTTTGTCTAATTCCATCAGTTACTCATAAAGACTCTCTCTCTAACTAAAAACACTGAAGCAGAAGAACCAAAGAAAAGTTCCTCTCATGTGTTTGTGTTGTTTTTATCTTTATCTGCTCATTAAGGAGGAAAAATCAGCTGACTGTCTTTATTCTGTCAACACAATAAACTGACACCAACTTCCCCTCACTGAGATCAGAAGACCTGAGGGGTGTGAAAGGTTCATGGGATTAAATCAGGTCTGATAAATCACTGAGACCATTAACAGCTTTACATAAAGAATGCAGAGACGATGAAGTGAACATTTGACACAGTGCATTTAAATGGATTTGGACGGACGGATGATTAATTTTATTAGTCCTGAGGGAGACTGAGTCAGGACGATACATCATATTACAGCAGGGTGACACTCCCACAGCTGTTACATTAACACAAAGACAAATAAGGACAAATTGATGAAATCCAGCAAACAGATGTAAACAAGTTGGCCTCGTCACCTTGAACAGATGTATAAAATCAACAAGATGTTGAAACGTCATCCAAAAGGGAGTTTAAATGTTTGTTTCCTGCAGAATCAAACTTTGTCCTCTACGTAGCTTTCGCTGGTTCTCAAACAACACAAAGTCCATGTTGTGTTTGTTTCGTTGTGCGTTTGTTCTGAAGTATTGTGATATTCACCATCTCTTAATGAAACCACCACAAAGTAAAACACACGAGGCGATCCGCTGTGTTGTCGTACAGTTAACAGCCATCTGCGTCTCCGTGAAAAACAGTTCCTTCTTTTTCCTAATCAGCAACACCTGTTCCCCCTTTACCTGAGGCCTTGAACGCATCTCCAGATCTTTGTGTTTCAGAGCTCCCCCTGGAGGTCGGAGGCAAAGAGCACAAACACAATATAAGTCACCTACAAGGTGTTTTATTGTTTTCCAGGCAGCTGTTGTTGTTTTTCATTAAACTAACAACATCACCTGCATTGCGCGGTGAGACTTTCAGGGATAAATGATCAATAATTGCGGAGAACTCGCTCCTGCAGCTTTCTGACCTTGACACCACAGTGACTGTTTTACAGTGAAACAAATGAGCAGCAGCAGGGAGACGAATCCGAGCCGGAGATTTATGATCCTTTAAGTTTAGTTCCTGCAGTTTGACTCGTCTGTACGTGATGTGGACGCAGTTCAACCACTGAGAGGCCTCGACTGAAGGACCTCCCTGGTTTCACTCAGGTTTCCAATTATCAGGTGACCGGAGCCAGAAACGTCTGACTGTGTCCATAAAGCTGAAGGCTGACGTCCGCCGATACAGCTTCACTTTTTTAAAGAGAGAAATTCAGCGGCTGCTCAGTTTTACAGGCTTCCTGTCTCAGGACTGACTTTAAGAATATTCTGTGAATTGTTGCCACAAAACAAGAAACAAGATTAGAAAAAAAAACATTTGTTATTTACTGTAAAGCAAAGGGTGTTTATCTTTGTGTCCATTATGTCCTTTTTGTGTTGGTTTTTTTTTTGTTGTTCATGTCGTTTTCTGAGTGACGATAACCTTTAACACAAACTCTTCTCTCTGAGTTTGTTCCCTGAAGGTCTGATTCACTTATTCTGAGGTTTTGTCTTCGTAGTTGAAACCAAAAAGAAAAACCTTTCACAGAAGGATGGTCAGTATCAGTCTGAGCGACGCCACGACTCCATTCACCTCCGTTTACTTTTCAGTTTGACAAATCACCTCTTAATGTTTTATGTTCCAATTCAGACCTGTGATCCAAAGTTGTGAGACTGTTGTGTTACTGGGTGATGTTGTTCTAATGCTAAGAAAGAAGAAAAACTATCTTGATGTTTAGAAAAGACGTGATAACAAATAAAATAAGTGAAACTATTTTAGATCTAATCCCCTGTGTGTGTGTGTGTGTGTGTGTGTGTGTGTGTCTGTGTGTGTGTGTTTGTGTTTGTGTTTGCAGCCCGGTGAGAAGGGTTCCCCTGAGGGCGAGCGAGAGACAGAGAGAGAGAGGAACCATGTGTCGTTCGCCCGACACCTCCACACACACCATCACACTCACCTCGGGATGAGCTACAACCTGATGTCAGGACAGTACGACATCTACCAAGGTACAGACACACTGACGCACAAACTGACACAAAGCCTGCAGGCCATCCTGAAGATCTGTGTACAGGTGGAGTCAGGAGAGCTGGAGCTCACTGTGATTTAGAAATTCACAATGTTCAACGTGCTGTTCATTTTTTAAACGAGCTGATGAATCGGGTAGAAGGAGGGACCTTTTCCCATAGAATTCAATACAGTCTGACTCTTTACGACCAGTGGAGTTGCTTCACTTTTCAGACCCAGAGAGTCCAGGTCCAGTCTGGTTCAAACCAGATTGAGGACTCCCTTTGAAACAGCGAGCTGAAGATCTGGACATAAAACAGGACGCACTTTACGCTCACTAATCTTAAATTAGTTAATCCTAATCCTAAACCAGCTGTGTACTTCCTGGTTTTCCTGAGCGGATCAGGAGCTCCTGATTCTGGTCTGGATCTTCTCACTGTGTTCTTTCTGCTCCGTCTGTTGAAGGGTTGAGCTCCAGGTCGCTGGTCTCCAGTCAGCAGGTGTCAGGACATCCCTCTACAGGTAACTATGAACACAGTTCACCTCGTTAGCTCCAGACTCTGTAGGCTGATTTTTTTTTTCTCCAGTATTCTGAAGTTTAATGAGGAATTTAGGAAACAGCTGCTAATGCTAATGTTAGCTTTGAGGAAGAAGGAAATCTGTACAGGACGCCTCCATCAGTTTATGAGCCGCCGTTTTCAGGCCTCCAGTCTGTGATCTGAACCTCGGCCATCTTGTGTTTTTAGACTTCAGACCGGCCTCAGCTGCCAGTGTTTTGATACGATGATGATCTAATTTGATAATTTAGTGAAATCATATTCCTGATTTATCCGTTTAACCTGGTTAATGACCTGAATAACCCGACTGGCATTTTCCTGTCAATGATTAAATTGAGCATGAACGCTGATTAAATGGAGACATTTAGAAAATGTCACTTTGAACAGTGTTGATTTAATCGAGGTAACGCACTGAACAACAGCTTGTGTTAAAACCACACACACACACACACACACACACACTGAGCGTCTCTGATGATTATTTGTCAGTGTCTGCGTTGACTGTTTTCGTCTTCTCTTGTGCAAACTCGGCATCAATCAAAACTCAAATCCACTCACTCTGCATCTTATGAGATGAGTTGGTGGAAATTTTCGTGATGAAATACAAGCTGAGAGCAAAACGAGCCTGAGAATCGTCTCGGCTTCGCTCCGTCTGCTGGGTCAATGAATCTAATATCCAAACCTGCTCCTCGCTGGCTGCTGATTCGGCTCTGAGACGCCTCTGCCTTGTCTCTTAAATAATAATCCTGGAGATCATTACCCACTCTGTGTGTTTTCCATACAGCTCTGCAGGTCATATATCACTGCCTTTGTTTGACAGTGTGAAATAATGCGGCCGTACCTGACAGGCAGTTAAGCAGCACAATGCAATGATTACCTTACTGGTGCAAAGACTGAACTTATCTATAAACGGTAATTGCTGTGAAATAGAGAAGATTAACTCAAAAAGAAACCAGTTTTATAAGGAAACTGAACCAACTTTCAGAGCAGAAGAATCATTATCCCCAAATGTCACTATGCCGGAATAACAAGAGCTGATCTTTATTTTGTCCAGATATTCTTCCTTCATCTTCCGGCCTGCTGTGGTCAGAGCGTGATCTGGTGATCATTAGCATTCTTTTTCAATATCATTTGTAGATTTCTTTTCAACACCGGGATGTTTATCAGGCAGCTGAAACAGAGCTGAGGATCACACTGTTAAATCAGTCTCAGGTCTTCGTGAAGTTCGTTCATGAAGATGGTTGACGGACTAATTACAAAGTGGCGTCTTCAGCGGCTCACAAACCGACAGGGTTGATCTTTGGCTGTGAAGAGCTGCTGGACAGACCTGACCTGACCTCCAGAACACAGTCAGAGTAGGTCAACAACAGTTAGTGAGGAGAAACTCGAAGGTTGTCTTTGTGCTGAACGTTGAGGTGGAGGTCCTGAACTCTGACCTTCCTGCATCTACAGAGCGACTTTAACGCTGTTCGTCTTGTCTCCACAGAGGGCGAAGGGAAGAAGTAGGAGCATGTGACCACGTCTCACATGAAGAGCTGCAGATTTATCAGACATCAATTCCATGGTGTTGAATAAGCTTCGCCTCGCTGAGAGGCAGAGAACAACAACAAAAAAAAAAAATCTTTCATTTCTTACTAATGACAGCCACCTGTTTTATAAAACATCATCCAGGAGCAGATGGGCCGGCAGAGGGACAGACCAGCCAGTGGGAACCCGGATCAGGACCTTTTTTTTTTTTTTTTTTTTTTTTTTTTGGAAGGAGGAACAACCTGTACAAATCCAGACCGGCAGACTTTTGAGGCTTTCAGTTTTGCTGAGCTTTGACGACTCCACTTTATAAGATGCACATTTATCGTAGTGTATTATGATGACGATGATATGACTGAATGTACTGATGATGACTTACTTTATCCCGATAGTGTTGATGGTTTTTTTAAACTCCTATTGGGAAACAGCATTAGGAAGCTAAAAAGTCTATTATTATCCTTATTATTCTCATTATGATTATTGAAGTGGTCCTCCTCCCTCCATAGTGCTGACGCTACATTTGTATTACTAACCTGTACTTGACCGTAACCATGTTGATTGTATTGTCTTTATGTGAGAGTAAACCTTCACATCGACCTGCCCAGTGCCATGTAGGAACCCAGTGGTGTAAATATTCTGTACAGATTCATGGCAGAGCACTAACATGCTTTATCGTACTCTATGTTGATCTCCATCAGCCGTGCAGAGGAGCAGCAGGCGGCGCAGGGAGGGGGGGTGGGGGGGCAGAACCAGAAGCAGAAGCTGAACCTGAGTTCTCTTTGTGACGGAGCTACGTGATGTGCCGACGTCGGCTCAGTGTGCGCTCCAGTTGGTGCCTCTTTGGTATTCAGTGTTTTTATATTTGAGACTTTGGAGCCACATGAGGGTCCAGAAGTGGTCCAGTCAGTCCACCACGTCGGTTCAGACGGACCACCACAAGATTTGATGCAGACTTCGTCCTTTTCGTAGGTTCTGTTGGTTTCCAGAGTCTCCAACTTGATCTTCAAAGGTCTGTGTCAGAGATTTGACATTTAGTCTTTTGGTCTGAAGGATGTGATGATTCTCTCAAACTTGAACTAAAATCAGGAACAAAAACAGTTCATGTCCTTTGTCTCCCAGTGAACTCCTTAAAGTTCCTGCTTTAACTCTAAATGACTCATTCAGTCAAACAGTGAAATATCAACATCCTCCAGCTGGTCCGGACTCTTTTTACTGATGGTTATTGTTGAATCGGTCCCTCAGAATTATCGTTACGTTGACGAATCTCAGGTCAAATTTAGCAAACAGAGGCTCTGAGGTTTCTGGTCTTGTCTCTTGGTAAATGTTTCAGAACGACTCACGTGGTTTCATCATCGGGAAACGTTCTCCCAGTTCGCTTTGGATCGTACCACATGGATGTAATCGGCGGGTGAAGTCGGCCAGTTGTCATGGTAACGAGGTGGACCCCCAGCCTCCGATATGATTGACAGCTTCCGGTCTCAAATATAAATCAGAGGCACAAACTGGGCCAAAGTGATTCTGTTTGAAGATGAGAGGACGAGGTACCAGTTTCAGCCTGAACCTCTGAAGGGCAATTCCATCATTAAAGGAGTCTTCTACCGTCTAAAGAACCTCTATAACCAGCATGACACTCAAGACTAAATGGGATTTTGTGTTTGCTCAGGTACAATAATGACTTCATCACCAAAAAGAAGCTTTATTGTTCTTTTTTTCTCTGATTCTCTTGTTTGTATCTGCAGCAGCTTGAGAACAAACTAAATTCAGTTCAGTTTCGACTCCAAATTGCATCTTTTTGTCTCAAACGTGAGGAAGTCGTAACAACAGACGGCGTTTCCTTCGTGATATTTATTTTGAATAAGAAAAAGCAACACGGTGATGCTGGAATTCAGCAGAAACTCACAGTGGAATTGTCCTTCGGGGGAGGGGGGACGCCCACGTTTTACCTGCAGTGATCCCAGCAGGGATGTGCATAATTGTCTGGAGTCCCATAATCCTTTGCCTCGCCTCTGCTCCCATGCCTCCTACAAGTTAACTAGCTCACTGCAGAGCCTCTGATAGACAGAACAGGTCGGTTGTTCCCCGGCTGCCGGAGCACTGCGGCGTCTCCGGAGCCACAAACCACATTCCCATTTCTAGAATCTGGTGCTGCTACTTGTGTGCATCATCTGAATCCATCCAATCCAGAAACAGAGGGAGAGTCACGTGACTGTGGGGTCGGAGGCTGCAGCTCGTCAGTTCATGTGATGTTTGGCCATAAATAATGTCAGTAAATGAATCGGACGGTGTTTACACAGACAAGATGACAAATCTGAGACCAAAACAGAACGCAGCCTTTCCAAAATCCTTGCTTCATTCACTGTCCGTCTAGTTCATCGCTCCTTTTGCTGCTGGTCACCAGACTTTGGCCCCCACCAGGGGTGTCCATGCTGTGGTAGATTTACAGCCTGAGGGTAAAACACACTGGTGGTGTATGATGGGTATCCTCCTGAACTACTTCCTGTTTGGTCTGGACTGAGATCAGCTGCAGGTTGACTCAGACCTGAAATCATCACGAGCTCATGTTCACACACTGCCAGTCTAACGGAGCAGCTGACAGCTGACAGTCACTCAGCAGTGATCCATCAGAAAAAGGCCGGCATCGGATTCAGTTAGTTATGAATTTAGTTATTTAGGTGAAACTGAATGCACAGAACAATCCAGGACGGCCTCCAGGTGCCGCATCCAAACTGTGAGCCCGGATGCTGCGTTCACATCACGTTGTAAGTGCAGCGTAACGATAGATTGAATCTTCTGCAATCACTGTGGTGCCAACACGGCTGATAATAAACCGTCGTCTATCAGCAGCTCTGCCTCACTTACACAACACCTTACCTGCATAGTATCAGTGATCATTCTATTACTTGAATATAGTGCTATGAACTCTGTTTACAAAATGCTGTCAACTTTGGGGAGACACAGTGATCTCTTATAAAGGCTGCTTGGTATGTTCAGTTCATCCACCCGGTGTATCCGTTGAATAACACACTGAAATCGTATAAACATGAAACCTGCTGTTGCTTTTTTATACTGTATATGCCTTAATTCATATGTTTGGCAATCATGATTAAAGGATGTTTATATATATATTTGTTAGTCTGTTTCTTTTTCTGGAGCATATTCATATATTTTTTTTCTTATATAACAACTGCAGAATTTTGAATGTTTTCATAACAGCAGAGAAGATATTGACTAAATGTGTTGTTATTTATTAGTTTACAGAGAATGCTGCACTTTGTCAGGGTCAAGAGGACGAACTAGATAATTAAACGAAGAAAGATAAATTCAAAGCATATTATGGTGATAATCATCAAAATATGCATTTAACTCATCACAGACTGAAAAGAAACAAAAGATCTTTAAAGAGGTAATTATGAGTCATAAATGTTCTCTGTATGAAACTGGAAAATAGTGACACTATATAAATGTGCATATTTTTCAGCTTTTTCTTTAATGATTGACTTTTGTTTTGATTTTACACTTTAATACTTTCTCCTTAGGCCCTAAATTGAGTAAAACAAACCACCGAACTGCAGTCGAAAACTTTATTGGCACCCGCAAAGATATTTATTATTATTTACACAAATACAAAGAAAGGCAATAAAGCGGGTAAGAACCAAGTAACAAGTCAATTCGCTTCCTCGTATTATTATTATTGAATTTTATTTTTATTATTTTAATTATTGTTGTTGTAGTTCCACTTCCTTCCGGTGGGGGCGCTGAACTTTTAACCGTCACTTCCGCTTTGGAAACAAAATGGGTGGCGCCAAAGGCTGAAGACAGAGCGGCAGTTAGTCCGAGCGGAGTCAGACCGATTTATTAAAGTGATTCATCGGACTGATTCATCAGGCTGAGTTATCAGGCTGCTTTATTTTGGTTTACTTCGTCTTTCTGGATTAAATTCAGTTTTTAAACTTTTCACCGTTTTTAGGAAAAACTGTCGCAAAGTCTCCGGACGCCAACATGGCCGCCAAGACGGAACAACTTCTGATCGTCGTGTCCATCCTGGAGGGTAAGACCGGGGCAAAAAGAGACACCGGGGGCAACTGGGAGAACGGGGGGGAACTGGGGCAACAGGGAGGGACGAGGGCAACTGGGGCAACAGGGAGGGACGAGGGCAACTGGGGCACCAGGGAGGAACAGGGGGCAACTGGGGCAACAGGGAGGGACGGGGGCAACTGGGGCACCAGGGAGGAACGGGGGCAACAGAGGTGACAGGGGTCCACCTCGGTCCTAAAACGACCACCACATCTTATTTTACCCCCGCTAACAGCCCCCTCATCAGATCATTCAGCTGTTTGGGGTTTGATATGAATCATTATGGGATGTTTGTCAGCTCTTCTATCTGAACTACTTCCTGTTTGATCTGGATCAGCTGCAGGTAGATCTGCTCAGACCAGAATCAGCAGTCCGGGTCAGACCTGGTTCTTGACCCCAAACAGGATTTCCTTCCTGTGAACGGACTGAGTTTCTCAGTTTGAGGCAGGAAGAGAGTGAACCGTCTCCTTTGCAGGTCGTCACTTCCCGAAGAGTCCTCGGCTCAGTCTGCTGGTTCAGGCCAGCTTCGACGGCGAGCAGCTGGCCACCGACCCCGTGGAGCACCGAGAGCAGCCGCAGTTCAACACCGAGCTGGCCTGGGAGCTGGACCGCCGTACCCTGCACCAGCACAGGTCCACACCAACACACACTGCAGCTTCACTGAGCGCAGCTCTATTTGAGTTCAGAAGGCTCAAGTGTGAGCTGATGTGACGGCCAGCGTTGGTCACGCTGACGTCTGCTCCGCCTCCGTCCTCCAGACTGCAGAGAACTCCCATCAAGCTTCAGTGCTTCACCGTCGACTCCGTCAGCAGGAAGAGGGAGAGCGTCGGCTACATCGTGCTCGACCTGCGCTCGGTGCAGGAGGTCAAACAGGTGACTGTCGAGGTCCAACATCTGTTAATGGAGACCAGTGTGAATAAAGTTTTATTTCAAGTAACGTGTTTTTTTCTGCCTCTCCATCAGGAGCCTCGCTGGTTTCCTCTGCTGAGCAGTAAATACACCAAACAGAGACCCGCCCTCCTCCTCAACCTGCTGCTGGAGAACGACACCAAGACCTCCGAACCCTCTCCTGATAGGTTCAAGGCCAGGAAGGCTCCGCCTCGACAAGGTCAGCGGACTTTAACACAGACCCTTTTTGTCTGTCTGTCTGGGACGTCCTCACACTGATTCATGTCCTCCTCGTCCAGGCTTCATACGAAGTGTGTGTGAAGGAAACAGAAACAGATTTTGAAAAAGAGAGAGAGAAGAAGAACTCCGTGAGATGTGATGATCATGTGTGTTTCCTGGTTCAGGTTCTCCGACCGTCACTGAGCTGCTGCCGGAGAAGCTGGAGGCCGTTCTGATCCCAGATCAGGGCTACCATCAGGTCGGACCAGCTGACCACTGCAGAGACATGTTCGTCTTGTCCGTCACTGTGGCCTTCGCCACAAAACTGGAGCAGGTGAGAGCGGCGTTCTGCTGCTGCCCTCTGACATCATCATCCCCCGGCCAATGAGGAGTCAGGTCACACAGTAACTTCCAATAAATAAACTGAGTGATGTTGACACATCCAGACCTGAATTAATCTGTCGATCTGAATCTGCGTCCCATTTGTCTTTTTCTCTTTGTTGTAAAAAGACAACAGTGATGCTGATTAAAGACTCTGATTGTTGATCAGTGTCACTCAGAAAGTTTTCTAACAGATCAGGTAAATAAATGTTGAACATTAAACTTTGTTTTCTCAGTTGATTTCCAGCACGATGAAGTTGTCAGCTGAGGGCTCAGAGTTCTTCTTCTACTACTCTTTACTGGGCAACGACATCACCAGTGAGCCGTTCCACAACCTGCTGAGTCCAGACTTTGAGCCGGAGCGCGCCTCTGTGCGCATCCGCAGCAGCAAACAAACCCTGCAGGCCTTCCTGTCCCAGCAGCCCAGTTTACAGGTGAGTGGGTCAGGTGAGTGATGACCTCATGTGGCTGGACCGGCGTCACCAGGAGTCCTGTCTGTCCATCTTCAGATCCACCTCTGCTGTGGGACTCAGTCTCTGGGCAGCACCGACGTGTGTCTGTCCGCTCTGTCGGAGGTCCAGGTGGATCTGGACAGCAAAGCTGCCACGGTGGAGGGAGCCTTCGTGCTCCAACCTCCTAAACGCATCAAACAGGCGCTGGTCGCCCTCCCCGCTGACCTGCAGCCGACTGTGGGCGTGGCTATCAGTCTGAGGCGAGAGGAAGTCCCAGCAAAGGTACACAACATGTTACTACAGCTACACAACAAAGCTTAGACATAATCCCTGAAGTTGTGTGTAGCAGGAGAGAGACCAGAAAGGTGAAAGAAGCTTTTGGCTTTATGGTCTTTAAAACACCTTTAAACACACTGAAAAGCAGATTAGGGCACTTTATTTGATTTCCACTTCAGTCATCAGTTTCACAGCTGATCAGTTTGAGTCCTGGTGATGTCATCTTTCCTTCAGTCTTTAGGGACTAAAGGAAGCGGACTTCAGACACACCCCGCCCCCCCTCCCTCGGCACCTCCTGCTGAACAGAGACCTCGAAGCCCCTCTCCGGTCCGAAAACCTCCTGACTCTTCTCCTCCAGCTCCTCCTCCTCTTCCTCTTTCCCCTCACACAGAGAGTGAAGCAGAGAGTCTGCTGGAGGAGCGTCAGCCTGGCGGCGACCGAGCGAGACTGGCAGGTGAAGAGCGCCGCCGCCACTTCCTTATGTGAGGTCACAGAGGTCAAGCATCAGACTGAAGTCACTGAATGTTTCTTTTCGTGGCCAGCTGAGGATTTGGAGCTTCCTGTTCAGCCGCAGAGACGACTTGAAGCCGCAGCTGAGGGCGGAGCCTCATCCATCAGCGTTTCTGCTCCCAAAGTGTCCATCCCGTCCTCCGCCCATCACTACTGCTTCTCCCTGGACCTACGCAGCCTCAGGAACCTGGTCCTGACGCATCCCATCGCTGCTATGCTCCGGTGAGCTGAATCCGGGTCTGGTCCAGAAGCTTCTGGACTCTAAAAAATCAGACTCTTAGTTCACTTGTACCTGTCAGACCATCCAGTGCAGTGTGATGTGACGTGTTGCTTCGTTGTGTGTATTCTGTCTCAGGTACTCGTATCCGTTCTTCGGCAGTGCGGCTCCCATCATGACCAACCCCCCCGTGGAGCTGCAGAGGAACATGGAGGTGTCTCTGCCTCAGTCCTACTGCGCCTTCGACTTTGCTGCTTTACCTCAGCAGCTCCAGGACACCTTCCTCAGGTCACACACACACAAACACACAAACACACATACACCTGAGGAGTTTTCAGGATTTTGATTTTAGGTTGTTCGTCCGACACATTTAAATGTTAATTAAATTAATAGCAGCAATGAATCTTTGGATATATTTGGACTCCTTGTGTCGCAGGAACAGAAGGACACATGGAGCCTCTGAAATGGACACTCTAGTTGCTTTTATTCTGGATCTGTCTCCAGAATCCAGACTGAGCTGAACCTCCTGCTGGACTGCACAGTCTCTGTTGTTCCAGCAGGTGGAGCAGCAGGGCAGGATTCATGGTTTCCAGCTCAGGTCCTGGTGTGAGGCTCTGGTTGTGGACTAACTGAGTGTCTCTGCTGGACAGGGTTCCCCTGGTGGTGGAGCTGTGGCACAGAGACTCCACCAGCAGGGACCAGCTGATTGGACGAGCGTCCGTCCAGCTGTCCAACCTGCTGAGCTCTGAGAGGAGCAGGTCCCTGGGATCAACAGGACAGCAGAGCTGGAGGCAGACCCACCGGGACCGGGTCTCTGTGGTCCAGTCTCACCGGTAGGAAATGTCTCTGACTGACTGTGGTATCCTCTGAGTCCTGATCGGTTGTTGATCGCTGTGTGTCTGTCCGTCAGTCCCACAGAGAAGGTGGCAGAGTTGAGCTACGTGGCAACGCTGGAGGACCTGGGATTGGTCAAAGCCAGAGAGGTCGTCATATCCGACTCGTCCCAGGTGACACGAACGTGTCCCTCTTCATCAGTGCTGCTGGATTTTCAACCTTCAACTTCGTTAAAAACTAAAACAACAAACACACTAAAGTCACATGATCCTTCTTTCTTCCTCTCATTTTGTTTTCTCAGAATGAACTTGTAGCCCCCCCACCTCCGTCCTCCCACCCTGCAGTCCCCAGACCTGCTGCTCCCATCTCCCCTGTTGCTCCCCCTGGTGCTCCCCCTGTCGTCCTGCCGGCCCCCACACCCCCCAGGGACACCCTGGAGTATCGGAAGGCCCTGGAGCTGGAGCTGTGGAAGGAGGAGCAGGAGGATCTGTTCGACCATCAGGTAGAGACGGAGCGCTTTATTTTGATAGTTTTTAACCACATCCTGTCTGCAACAGGAAGCAACAGGGCTTATGGAAATGTAGTCCTGGCTATTAAAAGTGTGTGTGTGTGTGTGTGTGTGTTACAGCTGAGGAAGAAAGAGCTGAGCCACATGCAGGCGTTGGCAGAAGAGTGGAGGAGAAGAGACAGAGAGAGAGAAGCTCTGGTCAAGAAGAAGGTGGAGAGTTCACACACTCACAATATCTCATAACAAAAACAGAACACTGACACTGAGTTCACACAAACTGGACTTTATCTGCTTTTATTACATTTTCACCATTTTTATTTACTTAACATGCAATAATTCACTATTTTTTTATTATTGTTATTTTAATAGTGATACTTTTGCGTTGTGCTCACCCGTCAGGTCTGTTTTTCATACTGTATGTATTTGTGTGTTTGCACATCGACCCCGGAGGTCTTTCTGTTTAGATTGTTTCTGATGACATTAACTTAATCCACACACATCAGGCTGTGTGTGTGTGTGTGTGTGTGATGACTAACCATGTGTCCGTTTCTCTTCCTGTCAGGAGGTGGAGTACAACCTGTTGGAGGAGCAGCTTCAGAAAACTCTGTCTGAACTGGAGAAGAGAGAGAAAGAGCTGGTGGAGGCGGAGCTTCAGGTCAGACTCTCCTGTCACTTCAGACTGCGCTTATATTTCCACACATCGTTGTGTTACAGTGTTGTTTAGTGCTGAGCTTCATGTTGATGTGAGTTATGGAGGTAAAATGCAGTGAACTCAATATTTTTCACACATCTCAACATCTGATGCTGCTGTGGAGGATTATTGACTGAAATCAAAGTGACGGGCCGTTTTTCTTTAAGAAGCTCCAGTTTACAGCATCTGTAGAGAAACAGGAAGACAGAAGGACGGAGAAAAGGGAGAGACGACGTGTCGGATGATCATCAGATCACGACAAGCTGTACTAGACTGAATATACAAACCACCTGCTGAGATGATCAACATGTAAAAGACCTGAAGATATAAAAGAGTGAGAAGCTCACTGAAGATCCGAGCTGAACAGGCTCTGCAGCCAAGAGGCCGTCGGTCCATTTAGAGCTTCATGTGTGGTCACGTTTTCTGGCCGGTTGTTTCACTGACGGATGGAAGCTTGTTTCTAAACGAGCCTTCAGTGTGTGAACTGATGATGTCATTTACCGAACAGCCGACTGAAGGTCTTCTTCTGTGGTGTCTGTCTCAGACTCAGAGGCTGCAGAGGGAGCTGCGAGCCGAACACGAGCTGACTCTGAGGGAGCTGCAGGAGAGCGGCAGGAGGCTGCGGCAGGACTGTGACCACCGGGTGGCGCTGGAGAAGGACAAGGTCCGGCTGATGGAGGAGGAGCGAGCGCGGCTGCTGCAGCAGGTGGAGGCCGGTCCAGGTCCAGGTCCAGGTCTGGGACTCTGACCGTTGGCGTCAATCATCCTCACCTTTCCCGCCCTTTTCTCCAGATCGCAGACGGCGAGTGTCGCTACAAACAGCTGGAGAAAGAGTTCCAGGTCTACAGAGAACAGCAGAGCATCAGACCGGAGTTCAGACTGCAGTCAGACCTCAACCTGCTGACTCTGGAGAAGGTGAACAAACTTCTCTTTATTCACACCGAGCATCCTTTTGACAACCTGCTTCCATAAAGATTTAAATTTAAAGGAAGAAGAAGTTTTGATCCTTCGTTCTGTTGTTGTTAAGGTGGAACTGGAGAGGAAGCTGGAATCCACCACCAAGTCCAAGCTCCACTACAAGCAGCAGTGGGGTCGCGCCTTAAAGGAGCTGGCCCGCTTCAAACAGGTACTGAAGGTTTCACCCAAAACCGGCAGGACCTGAGTCCAGCACCGGTGACAGAAGCACAACAAGTTATGTCGCTTCATTGTAAACGCTGTCCGTGTGTCAGTGAACTGTCATGGTGATGACATCATAGCACACTTCCTGTTGGAGGGTTCAGCTGATTCTCTTTAGCGGACCTGAATCCGCGGCCGTCCGTCGTCAGTTTGACAGTTAACCGGTTGATAACTGGAGTCCGGATCGACAGCTGCGTCGTGACACGTGAGGTCGTCGGTTCGATTCCGGCTCCTGTGACAGAACTTTGAATTTTAGAGTCGTAAAGGGAAGAAAAATGCGGTAAAATTAGGCTCCGCTGAAACTTTGGCCTCAGAACTTTACTGTGAGAGTAAAGAACCCCCCCGGTTGCCATGACAGCCTCATATTTCACCGCAGATAACTGCAGGTTTTTAATCTGCTGCTGGAGACGAGCCGACAGTGTTAGGACATTTAACCGCTCTGTTTAAAGACACGCAGCGAGAGGAGGAAGCCCAGATCGGCCCCGCCGCCATCTGTCAGCTGATTATCACACCGCCGCCGTGTGATGGACGGCTGTGGAGGCTTCAGGGCCAACTGTAAAAACCCGATTATCAGCCGCTGTGTGTTCACAAAGTGTGTGAAGGTGTGAAAAGTAAAACAGAAGCTTTCACACACAGACTGTTTATAAAAGACCACCAGGGGCTGAAGTCTATGGGAAAATGTCCCTCCTCCTCCTTTATATTGAAGTCTATGGGAAAATGTCCCTCCTCCCTTATATTGAAGTCTATGGGAAAATGTCCCTCCTCCTCCTTTATATTGAAGTCTATGGGAAAATGTCCCTCCTCCTCCTTTATATTGAAGTCTATGGGAAAATGTCCCTCCTCCTCCTCAGTAAATGTTTTCCTGATGAGTTTATGGTCTCAGTCTGCTGTGTGACTGACAGACTGGACCACCTAATCAGGAGAGAGGACAGAGAAGGTCAGATCCACCATCGTGACATCAAATTAATTTATTTGGTTCTTTATATCAGACAGTCAAACATCTTAAACAGACAACAGACAGTAAAAGTTGTGTTGTGTTTGTTAAACAGCAGCTGACATGTTGTGGTGTCCGTCACATGATCAGACAGACAGACATCAGTGACCCCACCGGTGATGTCGCCATGTCGTTCACCTCTGTGATGTTTCAGCCTGTTCCAGTGTGTGACCTGATGATGATGAGGAAACTCCCATCATCCTCAGCTGAACAGGAGGCTCAGTTAGCTCAGTTAGCATGCTAATACGCTAAACTAAGACGTAAACATGGAGGTGAAACATCAAAGTGTAGCTTTAACTTCAGCTTTAGTGTGTGTTTGTGTTTGTGTGTGTGTGTGTGTGTGTGTGTGTGTGTGTGTGTGTGTGTGAGAGAGAGAGAGAGAGAGAGAGAGAGAGAGAGAGAGGGAGAGAGGGAGAGAGAGAGAGAGGGGAAAGGGGGAGAGAGAGAGAGAGAGAGAGAGAGAGAGGGGAAAGGGGGAGAGAGAGAGAGAGAGAGAGAGAGAGAGGGGAAAGGGGAGAGAGAGAGAGAGAGAGAGAGAGAGAGAGAGAGAGAGAGAGAGAGAGGAAAGGGAGAGAGGGAGAGAGAGAGAGGGAGAGAGAGAGGGAGAGAGAGAGAGAGAGAGAGGAAAGGGAGAGAGAGAGAAAGAGAGGGAGAGAGAGAGAGAGAGGGAGAGAGAGGGAGGGAGAGAGAGACAGAGAGGGAGAGAGAGAGAGAGAGAGGGAGAGAGAGAGAGAGAGAGAGAGAGAGAGAGAGGGAGAGAGAGAGAGAGAGGGAGAGAGAGGGAGGGAGAGAGAGACAGAGAGGGAGAGAGGGAGAGAGGGAGAGAGAGAGGGAGAGAGGGAGAGAGAGAGAGAGAGAGGGAGAGAGAGAGAGAGAGGGAGAGAGAGAGAGAGAGAGAGAGAGAGAGACAGAGAGGGAGAGAGAGAGAGAGAGACAGAGAGGGAGAGAGGGAGAGAGAGAGAGAGAGAGAGAGAGAGAGGGAGAGAGAGAGAGAGAGAGAGAGAGAGAGAGACAGAGAGGGAGAGAGGGAGAGAGAGACAGAGAGGGAGAGAGGGAGAGAGAGAGAGAGAGAGAGAGAGAGGGGGAGAGAGAGAGAGAGAGAGAGAGAGAGGGAGAGAGACAGAGAGGGAGAGAGAGAGAGAGAGAGAGAGAGAGAGGGAGAGTGTGTTTTTACACCAGAGCCAAATATTTAGCTGAGGAGAAGTAGACAATGAAATGTGTGAGAGCCCTGAGCCGTACACAAACAGACACACATAGACAGACACACAAAGACACACACACACACACACACACAGATGCACACAGACATAGACACACACACGGACACATATAGACACACAGACATAGACACACATAGGCACAGACATAGACGCACACACACGCATGCACACAGACGCACACACACACACACACACATACAGACACAGACACTCACAGACACACACAGACACAGCACTAAGTGGGGCTTCAATCAGCCTAAGTCCAACATAAACACACACAGACTTTATCTGACAAACTAATAACTGTTACTGACATTAACCAGCTGGAAAACTGGATGGCCATTTTTCCTCCTCTTCTTCTTCTCTCTTCACTTTTTCCCTCCTCCATCTTTCATTTTTCTTTATCTTTGACTGTCGCTCCTTCGTTTCTCTGCTTTATTTATGGTTTTTGTCTTTTCTGTCTGTTTCTTTGAGTCTCTCTCTCTGACCCCCCCCTCTAAGTGCCCCATCATTGTAAAGAAAACAGGCAGTGATTTATGCCGCTCTGAGGGGGTTTGGTGCTGAGTGTCATCGCTCGTCTATTAATCATCAGGAGGTTTGTGTTGAGCAATAAGCTCGTCAGGCTCCAACTATTCAGATGTCACACTCTTGCTTTTTGTAAAATATCAGGCCTGTGTTTATACGACCATCCGTCTTGGCGCTCGGCGGTTCTTTACGCCGCGGCTTGTTTGGTTTTTCTCGGCCTCTCCTCGCCTATTTATTCTCTCCTCTCGCCGCTTCGCATGGCGTGCTGTTTAGCTCAAGTCGGATCATAAAAATTCTTCTCCGAGGAATAATGTGCTTTTCGGCCCAGGAGGTGCGGGAGGCCGGAGAGGCTGAGCGAGAATTAATATCCAGGCAGCAGCGAAGTGTTAGATCAGCGCGTTGGCCTCCGTCCTTTAAATCCAAAATATTGGGACAAGACGCTTTAGTTGGTCTTTAAAAAGGAAAATATTGGGACAGAGAGATTAAAGCTGCGAGCCGTGAACTAAATCTGGAGCTTTAACGTCTCGGCAGGAGAATAAAAGTCTGTTTTTTATAGACTGAGGTCGTGATGTATTTATAGCGACGAGTCCAGCAGTAACATGGACCACTGATACGGGACCACGTCTCTGGGTCTCCAGCTGACCCACCGGAGGCCCTGTGACATCACAGGAAGTAGCCCAACCTGAATGTGATGACATCACGCATCAAGTTTTTACATTTATCAAGCAGGAGCTAGTTAATATTTGCCCCCATTGGAGGCAGTTTCACTCTAATGCTCCTCTCTTTTGCCCCATTTCTGAAAATGGAATAAAGATTTGAATGGATTTTGAGTCCATAAAGTTTTAATTTTGACTAAAACATTTCCACGTTGAACGTGATCAGGATCCGTAAATACAAAATCTGAAGAAGTTCTGGTTTGGTTTGAGGATCGGTTCTGTTTGGCCCTGCGGTCATGTGATCCCGGTCTTGGGTTCAGACTAAAACGGTCTCTCTCGGTGTGTTTGTATAAAAGCTTCTGTCCAGCAGCAGATGTAACGTGTCGTCTGAGGGGATTCGAGTTTTACGGGTCTCAGAAGAGACTCCGACGGTTCCCACTCTTCATTCCTGGAATATTCTGGATGGGGTGGGGGGGTGGTCCAGACTGGGAGGGTCAGGGAGTCTGATCCACGTTCTGTCACTGCAGACATCAGTGAAACGTTGTTGCTATGTTGTGTTGCTATGGCGACGTTCTCCGCTCACAATCGTATCGAAGGTGATCGTCATCATCTTTTATTTTTCACAGAAAATCAACATTTTAGACTGTAAGCTAGAAACTGATCCGGAAAACGTTTACTGAGGAGGAGGAGGGACGTTTTCCCATAGACTTCAATATAAAGGAGGAGGAGGGACGTTTTCCCATAGACTTCAATATAAAGGAGGAGGAGGGACGTTTTCCCATAGACTTCAATATAAGGGAGGAGGAGGGACGTTTTCCCATAGACTTCAATATAAAGGAGGAGGAGGGACGTTTTCCCATAGACTTCAATATAAAGGAGGAGGAGGGACGTTTTCCCATAGACTTCAATATAAGGGAGGAGGAGGGACATTTTCCCATAGACTTCAATATAAAGGAGGAGGAGGGACATTTTCCCATAGACTTCAATATAAGGGAGGAGGAGGGACATTTTCCCATAGACTTCAATATAAGGAAGGAGGAGGGACATTTTCCCATAGACTTCAATATAAAGGAGGAGGAGGAGGGACATTTTCCCATAGACTTCAATATAAAGGAGGAGGAGGGACGTTTTCCCATAGACTTCAATATAAGGGAGGAGGAGGGACATTTTCCCATAGACTTCAATATAAAGGAGGAGGAGGGACATTTTCCCATAGACTTCAATATAAGGGAGGAGGAGGGACATTTTCCCATAGACTTCAATATAAGGGAGGAGGAGGGACATTTTCCCATAGACTTCAATATAAGGAAGGAGGAGGGACATTTTCCCATAGACTTCAATATAAAGGAGGAGGAGGAGGGACATTTTCCCATAGACTTCAATATAAAGGAGGAGGAGGGACATTTTCCCATAGACTTCAGTACAGTCTGACTTCTTTAAGACCAGAAAGTTTGTGTCACCAGAATCGTTTTTTGAGGAGCTCTGACTGGCTCATTTAGGCTCCTCCCCTAATCGACCTTCAGACGATGAAGATGTGAAATCAGCTGATTTATGTTCTCGGTATCGAGGCGATTCACTTTCACACGTCTGTACTTTTTTTTCTGCTGTTTCTGATTTATCGTGGTGCAGCTGGAGCCCACAGAGGGGATTCTGGGTAATTTTTGGGACGTCTGGAGCGGCTGAGAGAAATATGACTTGGAGACGTTTTTATGAAGTTCTTTCTGTTCTCAGGCTGCTGCAGCTTTTTTCTAAAAATGTGAAACCAGACGAATTTATCACCAAACTGCCGTCGAAGTAATTAGAAGGAAAAAAAAACTGCTTCTTGGCATCGAAGCTGAAAGTTTTCAGCAGCCGGTCGGAGGTTTGTTTTCAGATATTCAGATCTGATGGAGGGACCGGGACCAGAACCAGAACCAGAACCAGGACCAGAACCAGGACCGGGACTCAGAGACTCAGACGTGTTTCTTTTTTTTTTTTTTTTTTTTTCTCCGATGGTTCAAGTTCAGTTTGAGGATTTAACCAAAATCCTGCGGAGTCCAAACAGAACCAAGACCTGGAGCTGGACTCTGGTCTGAGGAGCCTTACTGACCATCGAGGAGACGACCCCTCTGGTTGTACTGAAGAGTCAGATTGTGTTGAAGTCTATGGGAAAATGTCCCCTCTTCTGCATTGACTTGAATGAGATTATGGTCTCGGTCCAAAACCAAGATGGCCGACAGACCAATAACAAACGTGTTCCGTTGTCAGTCCACAGTCTGATGTTTGTGTGTCTGTGTGTTTTTGCAGCGCGAGCAGGAAAACGCCATGATGCGTCTGAAGAAGCAGCAGGCGGAGCTGGAGGCCATGAGGCTGCGTTTCCTGGCGGCGGAGGAGAAGGACGCGGTCCAACAAGACCGGCAGGAGCTGGACGACATCAGGAACGAACTGAACAGGTGAAGATGACGATGACGATGTCTTTAATCGTCTTCATCGCCTCCCTCTCAGACCTTCTCCAGCTACTTCTCAGTATTTTCCTTCCCAGGTTAAAGCAGCAGGAGGTAGCCCGAGGCCCCGCCCCGTCCCTATTTGACTCCGCCCCCGTCCCAGGTGTTAATGAGAGTGCCGACGAACACCTGAGCCGCCTGCTGGAGGAGAGAGACACTCTGCTGAGGACCGGCGTCTACAGCCACGAAGACCGGATCATCGCCGAGCTCAGCAGACAGATCCAGGACGCCATGAGGGACAGAAGCAACCGCTGAGGACGCCGTCCAATCAGAGACGGGCTCACCTGAGGCGGTAGGTAAACTGAAGCTTGTTTTTCAGACACAAATCAACAAACTTCATGATTTTGAACTAAAACTTTTCTCAGTTTTATTAAAAGTCAGACACAAATGATAAAAATCATTTAACTTTGAAAAATCTTCTGAATGAAACAGGAAGTGGAAAAAAAAAAAAAAAAAACTCCTGATTATGGGATGTTTTCTTCAAATTTGTTATAATTTTGATCAAGTTCTATTATTATTTTAGAAATTATTCAAATAGATAATTTGATGAAAAATTTTTAGTTTAAAAAATGAATTTGAGTCTAAATCATGAATGAACATTATTTAAATACATTTTTTTGTTTGAGAAAAAAATGTATTTAAAGGTAAATGAACATGAATAAGATAAAAAACATCAGTTAATCATTTCAATTAAATTTCATCTTTTTGATCTGATAGTTTATTTCTTTTTTTATTCAGTTTTCTGTCATGAATCAACAAACAGAGCAAAGACGGAGAATCGAACTGACGTCTGAAGCCGACGTGTAAAAGCAGCTGTTTGTTTGTTTGTTTGTTTGTGTGAGTTTGTGTCAGTTTTGTGTTTTTTTTTTTATTAATGTTTCTCTTCTCTTAAATGAGCCGGAGCTGAAACTATTAATTAGCGAATCAGTTGACAGGAAGTGACTTGTTTATTTTACTCTGTGGATTGTTGATTGTTTACTTCTCTGACAGCAGGTGGCGCCGCAGCCTCAGAAAACCTGCAACTTTTTATTTATTATTTTCATCATCAGACTGATCTGAGTGGAATAAATTATTTTGGTATCGAAGCTCATCAGGTCTGTTAGTGTCTGATTATTTTACATTTCCGGCTTTATGAGTCGTTTTTATTTGTTTTGTTTACAGCTGTTTTATGTTCTGTGGTTCACACAGTCTGTAAATATTGTTTTAATTTAATTTATTGGATTTCAAATATAAAAAGAGATTGAACAGCTCAAAGTTGGAGCTTTTTTGTCAGTAAAACACAAAATCTGGTCACGTCTGTTTGTTTTTCTTTCTCACGCTCTCCTCTGATTGGTTTTTAAAATAACTAAAACAATAAACAGGAGAATAAAAATAACAGCTAACCTCTGATTCACAAATCACAAAAGTTTAACGCTTAAATCTTCTGACTGGTGAAATAAACAAACACATTTTCAGATCATTTCACCTTCTTTGACAGTAAAACTGTCAAAACACTAAATTTAATCTACGTTTTCAAACGAACGTTGATCTGAATCATCATCCTGTTTTTCTGTATTAGAACATTAAATATTTATGTATTATTGACTTTATCTGGTCGACATGCAGCTAATCTGAAACACTTTGAAACTTTTTGTCTAAAATATCTCGATCTGTTCGGCAGCAGATAAAATAAATAAATTCAGGCCTTTTCGAAACATTTTCTTTAACGACCGAGTTTTTTCTTTTAACCTGATTTTTGATGAAAACAACAAACTAACTGATGTGAAATAAAATAAAATGACTCGGGTGAAAGAAAATGTTCTCAACTAAGAAAAACATCAAATCAGTGAAACTAGGAAGAGAAATATGAAATATGAAGGAAAAAAATTAAAATGTTGACAGAAAAGAAGCTGACCAACAACACGTTAACACACCGAGCAGCATCAGTGTGTGTCTGTGTGTGTTGACATCTGCTCAGTGCTGATGTTGAGCAGATGTTCCCGACTCATCCATCTCCTGAGGACGAAGAGGAGGAAAAAGAAATTCTCCTCAAATATCTGAACCGAGTGTGTCTGAAAAGCCAGACGGCAAAATCACTTTGACTGACAATTGCACGCGCACACACACACAGACACAGACACACACATCCAGTCAAGATTTCTGAAATAAAAAAGTATTAGCAGGAAATGGTTAAATTAGTGAAACATTCAGCAGCTCACCTGATTTTTGGCCGTGTCAGGTGATCTTCCTCCGTCGTCATGGAGACGAGGACGTTGACATCCCAGACCTTTGTGTCCTTTTCGTTCTCGTTCATTTTAAGGAAACTCGGTTAAAGTGAGTGTCGAACCGACTCCACGTTCTTCATCCTGATGTCACCTGTGTCTTTTAAAACGAGAGTAAACAACAACAACAACAAACAAACGTCTTCTTTTTCTTCAGATCTGACAAAGTGACAAATAAAAACATTAAATCAAAAGAACAAATCAACGAGTTTGTTTTCTGTGTTTGTGTTTTTAGTGTTGGTTGTTGTTTATAAACACTGTGTGTGTATTTGTGTGTCTTTATGAATGGATGTGTTGAGCCTTCAGTGTGAACGTGGAGAATCTGCAGGTTAAATAAAGTCCAGTTCAAATCTGAGCCCTTGATACAGGAAACTAATGAAACTATGACATCACCACATTTCCCACAATCCCTCTGTGAAACTCAGAGTTACACAACAACACAAACACAAACAAACAGTGAAAAATTCAAACGTAACATAAAGGCCTCAAATAGCAACTGATGTGAATCAACAAACATAAACAACAACCTGTACAACAGAACAGCATGAACACACACACACACACACACAGATTTTCTCACAGTGAAACTTTCCCACTTTTCTGCTTCAACATGTTTCCAATTAGAAAAAAAATAAAAAAACTTCACTTGGTCTGTAATTGGTTTGGCGACCCTCGAACAAACACACACAGACACACACACACACAGGAAATTCCACCCAGAGCTACATTACACCCATTAAGCTCAGTTAAACACTGATGTTTTATTTCTTCTATTTTTCTCGATCGTCAGTTTTTTTCTCCAGAAATAATAAAAACATGTTGGTTTTTTTTTTTCTGAAGTTTTTCATGTTCTGCTTTTCTTCACCTGGTTTCACAATGAAAAGTCTTTTCTTTTTTTGTTTCAGGTTTTTAAATAAATGAAATAACGCAGTTTGAACGTTTATTATAACGAGACAGAATGAAGTCCTTCAATTTAATTAAAATGAAGTTAAAATTTGTCTCACGTTGGATCAAAATAAATTTGTTTTCAAATATTAAAGTTACAGAAAATGAGACTAAAGTCTCTGTTGTGGAATTAGTTTATATTTTATTTTATTTAACTGAATGAAAATAGTTTTTTACTTTAAAGCTGAAAACTGAAATAAACTGAACTGAGCCTCTTCTGTCTGTCACTGAATTTATTTAATATATTACTAGAATTGATGTGAATCAAAAATATTTTATTGAAGGAAATTAACTCATCCTGAATAAAAAAAGTTACATTTTGTAATCACGTCAACACATTTTGTGATTCAGCCGTATTCTGTTTGTTGCCCCGAAGGAGGTTTGGACGTCTGAATCTGTTCACAGTAACGTCGATGATGACGAGTCTGATTATAACTTTTTGGTTATTTATCATAAACAAATCTTTTCTGTTTTTTATGTTTCAGTTTCTCTCCGTGAGCTCGACTCTTTTTTTCTTTTCCAACTTGTCCAAATAAATAAAAGTCAAACAGGAAACGGTTAAAACGTCGTTTCCTTCTGGGCCTCCGTCTTTGTTTTTCTTCTCTCACACTAACTGCTTTTAATTAAAACTACCACTTCCATAATCTCATTACATGTAATCTAATCCAGGCTCATTCACATTGAGAAAAAAGAGGGAAACCTTTGGCTGTGCGTCGGTTTGTTTGGCCTCTGGGTCTGGATCCGGTTCCCACGGTGAGAAAACAGCTGTGATTGATGCCTGAACGCTGCCGAGCTGTTTGTGTTGGTGAATTTGTCGAATCCTCACAGGAATAATCTCTGAAATCAGATGAGTGGAAAGTCCAGTTTGTGTTTGCAGACTGACAGATCTGAGGTCAAGGCAGGGCTGTGTGTGTCTGTGTGTGTTTGTGTGTGTGTGTGTGTGTTACAGATTATTAGCAGTTAGCAGAGGCAGCTGTCTGACCGACCTGAAAACAAACTGCAGTGACAATCTGAGGGAAACGGCGTCGTCCAATCAGAGCTGAGCAATAACTCACATTATGACTGACTGACGGGGGTTCAGGTCTGGACCGGTTCAGGTTTTCAGAGTCCACTTCTGTACCTGTTACAAAACTAGAAGCGTTAGTTGTCATTAGAAACACACAGTCCGGACTAAGATAGTCCTGGTCCTGGATTTAACATGTTAATGAAGAATAAAAGCACTGAGAGTTCAAGATAAGAATCAAAACTGGATTTCAGCTTTATTTCCTATGGAACAACATCTTTTTGGTTTTTGATCAGATTTTTTTTATCCATAAAAAAAAAGGGGGGGGGTCATGCAAACACGATGGCGTCAGATGGATTCATGTCTGAGGTTTCTGATTCTGGTCATCAGTTTGAGAGCAGATTCAGTTCCTGTTTAGAGTCACCTGATTTAATCATTTCTTCTGCCTACATTTCCCAGAATGCCTTTGAACGAAGACCCGATGATCAGGTAACGTTAACCGCTCCACCTGTTGGTGTCGGTGCGTCTTCAGTCGGACAGTTTCTATTTACAGCAGCGAAGAGAAGTTTCACTGAGACAAAAACTGTTTCAGCTGAACTGATAATCAGATCAGATCAATAAATGGAGTTTACAAACCTTCATATCCAACTTGTTAAATGTGGTTTTGATTTTTGACTGTTGGGAGGAAAAAGATTTAACTGAGAAGTAAAGCATCCGTCTTCACATTCTCAGAGACGACGGGTCCCCAGAGGGGACAATCCTTCCTGTGCTGAAACATCCCTCAGTCACTCTTTGGGAAGAGAAGCTCCAGTTTTTATATTTATCATCATTATTAAAGCTCTTTTAACTCTCAGGCACAAAAACCTTTTTGCCGTCTGTTTGTGTTTTAAAGTCACTCAGTTCATACAAAGTGTCTCAGGAATATTTACAGCTGAGGTCGTTTGTGAATGGAATATAATCTGAGACGAACCCAACGATGGCAGAGAAGTCAGTTTTGATTCTGTGACTTATGATCAGATGATTTCATCTACGCTCTGAAAACAAGGTTCCACCAGGAACATAACGTTTCTGTCGGCTTTAAAAACATATTCAACACATTTCTTAATGAATTGTGATTATTGTGCCCCCCCCCCCCCAACAAAAACACAAGAACTGCAAAAAATTAAATAAACATTAAAAAACAAAAGTGCCTGAAGCCTGATATGAGCGAGAAGATAAATATAATTTATGTTTCTTTTGTCCCTTTTCCTTCCCTTATTTATTTTTTTTATACAATACACACCCCTCGTCTTTTTATTGTGTTCATTTTGTGATGTAAAAACCAAAAGTTGTCCTGGTTTGTGTTGTTGCTTTTTGTGCATTCTCAGTCTGTTTGCTTTGGTCGCCTCCTTTGGCATCGCTGCTGCAGAAAGGAAAAAAAAAAAAAAAAAAAGAAACCGAGAAGTAAAGCTACAGTCAGACCGTCAGTCTGAATTTTTTGGTATTTCATTGTTTTTGTCTCGGTTTCAAGAAAAGAGTTTTCTTTGGAGGGAAAACATGGCGGGATTCCCAAAAGTCTCCAATAAATATCCGTGTCCAAAAGGACTCAGTGAGTCTGTCCTCCTCGGGGTCAGAGGTCTGCTCTGCTGGACGAGAAGCATCTTTGGTTTGGGTGAATCGGGATTCTCTCCAGGACGAGTGCAGCTTTAACGTCGCTGCTCTGCAGACGCCGTCAGTCGAGTCGAGTCGAGTCAGACGACGCCACATCGAGCCGCCAAAGACGTCCTAAACGTCCTAAACGCCTGTTCCGTCTTCACTTTGAGTTCAAACATTCATCTTTTTATTCTCTGTTATGTTTGACTGTCGTCATCACAGAATAAATTCAGGATGTTGGTCCATCAACACTCAACACACTGTTTTATTCTGTTTAACGGGTTTTAAGGAATTAACCTGATAAACTAAAACTGGCTTTTACTTTTGGGATCATCTGACTGATGGGAAATAAAGATGGAGGCAGCCTCTGTCGTCACAGTAGCCATCTTGGCGGGGCTTGACTCCGCCCCCTAATAAAAAGAGGGTGGAGCTGAGAATCTAATGTATGGCTGTTTCACGAAGGAGGAAGTCGTATTATTGGACAGCTGATCTCAGGCTCTGAAACTAAACTTGATCTTAATCAGCGTGTTCTTCTTCTAAAGGGCCAACTCCTCTCAGCTCAGTGATCAGTGTGTGTGTGTGTGGACGACCAAAACAGAGAGCGAGGAGGAAGTTCAGGTGTGGCGGCGTCGATGTGGGCGTGGTCTCAGTCAGTCAGTCGGTCGGTCAGTCGGGGTTAATCCACCTCGATGGACTCGCTGCTCTCGTTCACCGGTTTACACTCGTTGGGAAGTCGCTGATGGCGGCTGAGCTGAGTGGCCTGTGTGAAGCTGCGGTCACAACGTTCACACCTGACACACACACACATATACAAAAAAGAAACACAAAAGAAAAAGATCAGTTTAAGACCAAAAACATGTTGCACAATTCAAGAGAAAGAGAACGACACTAACATCAAAGTCACACACAGACACACACACCCCTGCCTGTTAACACTAATGTCCAGTGACAGTATAAAGTGTGTGTGAGGCCCAGCAGAGCAGAAAGCTGTAATTGTTGCCCTGATCTTCACAACATGACTGACAAATTACACAGACACAGACACACACACACACACACACACCTGATAAGGCAGCGTCACTGTCACTTCCAATAGAAAGAAAGGAGAGAAGGAGCTTTTAGTCTGAGTGGAGGTGGGGGAGGGGCAGTTAAACATAGAAATGTGTGTGTGTGTGTGTGTGTGTGTCTGTGTGTCTGTGTGTGTGTTTCTGTGTGTTGGGGCGTCTTCAAAGAGAAAGCTGTGCTGAGGTATTGGACTCAACAACCCTGAAACAACACTAACATGCTGTTAGACAGATAGATGGGGGTGTCAGATAAGGAGACATTTTTTTGTGCTGAAGTTCGACATCAGTCGACTGAACATCTGAAGCTCCTCAGCTTCACTTTCAGCTTCACCTTCACCTTCACCTTCAGCTTCACCTTCACCTTCACTTTCAGCTTCACCTTCAGCTTCACCTTCAGCTTCACTTTCAGCTTCACCTTCAGCTTCAGCTTCACTTTCAGCTTCACCTTCAGCTTCACCTTCAGCTTCACCTTCAGCTTCACCTTCAGCTTCACTTTCAGCTTCACCTTCACCTTCAGCTTCACTTTCAGCTTCACCTTCACCTTCAGCTTCACTTTCAGCTTCACCTTCACTTTCAGCTTCACTTTCACCTTCAGCTTCACCTTCAGCTTCACTTTCAGCTTCACCTTCAGCTTCAGCTTCACTTTCAGCTTCACCTTCAGCTTCACCTTCAGCTTCACCTTCAGCTTCACTTTCAGCTTCACCTTCACCTTCAGCTTCACTTTCAGCTTCACCTTCACCTTCAGCTTCACTTTCAGCTTCACCTTCACTTTCAGCTTCACTTTCACCTTCAGCTTCACCTTCAGCTTCAGCTTCACCTTCAGATTCACCTTCACCTTCACCTTCAGCTTCACCTTCACCTTCAGATTCACCTTCAGATTCACCTTCACCTTCACCTTCAGCTTCACCTTCACCTTCAGATTCACCTTCAGCTTCAGATTCACCTTCAGCTTCACCTTCAGCTTCACCTTCAGCTTCAGATTCACCTTCAGCTTCACCTTCAGCTTCACCTTCAGCTTCAGATTCACCTTCAGCTTCACCTTCAGCTTCAGATTCACCTTCAGCTTCACCTTCAGCTTCACCTTCAGATTCAGGTTTTGTTCATTAAAAGCTGCCGACAGCTGATTTCTGGATTAACGTTTATCTTTTTTAGTGATTTTAAAGTCCAGACGTCTGAATCTCTCAAACTGGAGTCTGTGTTCAAACCACTGCTGCTCTTTAAGCCCATTAAACCACAGACTGTAAACACTTTGGAGCTGTTATTCCTCCTGATGGTTCTTCCTGTTTCCTCCTTAAACAGAATCAGCTGATCTGTCCTATTTGAAGCTGACTTCAGTAAACTGATGAGCGAAGTTCTGACAGCAGGAGAAAAAGAAAGCAGAACGTCTCTGCCCTGGAGGTGGACGTTCCTGCTCCCATTTGTCTGTAAATCTACGAAACCACAACAGCTGCCGACATCAAAGCATCTCTGAGACGTCTGCGTCGAAGGGACTGATCCACCAGGACAGACACCAAGACAACAAAGAGCCCGGCTCAAATGTTACCGACCGCCTCCTTCTCTCCTCAGCAGGAAAAACAACGTTGACAAAATGACGACTGAGGCTTTAATCAATTTCCTCTGAAGGATCAGTGAAGCTTCAGTGAAGCTTCAGATCGTCTCTAATCTGAATCTTCTCTGAAACGACGACTGACGGTCCAGAAACAGGCAGAGAGACGTTCAAGAACTGTCCGTCAATAACGACGCTTAAATTCACAGATTAAGTCTTTCACCGCAAAACTCCCCGTATCATCGTGCTCTCCCAGAATTCCCTGATGTTGTCGTGTTTGTCGTCAACACGACGATTTTCAGAAGGTAGATTAAATGTTTAAGGCTCTTCAGACCAGAGTCCAGGTCCAGGTTTACATTTGAACCAAAACTCCTTCGGCTCGTTTTTGTGTTTTCCTGTTTGTATCTCCATGAACGATCATCTTTGTCTCAACTGGTAAAACTCCATTTTTGAACTTTGTGCCGTTTCACAAAGATAAAGGTGAAGTTCAGACGCTGCTCAGTTATCAAATGTCTACGAACAGACGGGTTGATCATATAAATAAAATGTCCTGTAAATATAATCTGTAGAAAGTGAAGTTAAATTCTGTTCTCAAAGTGAAGAAGAATAAAGTCGACCGCTCGGTGGCTTCACTTCGAGCTGAGCAGAGAACAGCGGCGTCTTATTGCTCGTCGTGAATCTTATCTCACGCAGACTTTCCCGTTTTCCTTCAGATATTTAACGTTGTGAGTGTTTTGTGTGCGATCTCGAGCGCTTTGACAGTCTCCACAGGCCGGAGAGTATCGGTGCTGAAAAGCTGCCGACCACACAGAATCTCAGCCTCCGTCTCCTCGGTGGAAAATAAAGTTGAGCGTTTTCCTCCTGACAAAGTGACAGTGGCAGCTTTAATCTATCCGCCGCACCGTCCGAAAGGAGATAACTCCCCGAGGCCATCGATCTGCTAAAGATTTCTGACGGCCGTCCGTGATTGTCTTTGTCCCGCTCTGCCTCCACCGAGGCTCTGAAGTGCTGATGAAAAGGTTTGGGGGCTTCCTCCGATTTCTTATTAAGAATGCTGATTTGCTTTAAACGTATTTCTCGGCTGCTCTTTTCCTCTCACTTTTTACGTTGCGATCTCTTGTTCTTTCCTCTCCCTCATTTTCTCCCTCGTCCCTCTCGCCCTTTTACGCTCCGCGTCGATGACCTGTTCGGATTTCTCTGATTGCTTATTAAGAGCGTTAATTTGTTTCCACCAGATTCCCCCCTGACACGTGTCCTCTACGTTTCCCACCACTCAAATCCCTTATTTAGCTTTCTTCACTTTCTTTTACGTCTCACTCTTTGTCCTCCTGCCCTCGGCCTGCGAGCCGACCTCTCCGTCCACTGGGATCGTCCTTATTGTCCTGCTCTGCTGACAGACTGACAGCAGCATCCGCAAACCCCTAATTGCTGTGTGGTCGTCCTCTAATTATGTCAGAGCGACAAAATGGAAATGAGTCAGTCGGTGGAGATTCATCAGCGGGACTGCTAACGGCTCAGATCCAGATCCAGGATCTTCTGGATTTGCACTAAATGCTGTTGGGCAGTTTTCTGATTTACAAGAGAAAAACACAAAGGCAGATTTTCCTGGATGGTCAACATCACTGACAGCCGATTGTTCGGTCAGTAAAGATCCAAGGTCGCGCGAACTTCGACAGGAAATGGGAGAATATATTCCCAGGTCCACAGATGCCTCATGAATAATGGAAGACCACTTCAGGAAGGGCTGCGACAAGAGTTTTTGAGGGCCTGGGGTAAAGCCTGGCCCCACCCCCGCTGGTTTCAGGTTTCCAGTTGATCCGGAGACAAAGACGCCGTAAACTGTTCCTGTTAGATCTTCTGATAACTCCTGTGTGAAGTCTTGACTTGACCTTTGACCTTCAGTTCGTCCTTGAGTCTCAGTGAAAATTCGTGCCAAACGTGAAGAGATTCCACAAAAGCCTGAACGTTTAAGGTTTCAGAGTGACGGAGGATCCTCCTCTCTGATCCTCGTCAGGTTGCAACAACTGTGACGTCTTCAAATGTGGCCGCTGAATCGGGACTCAGCTCGCATTTTATGAGGCCATAGTGACCTTGACCTCTGACCTTTGACCACCAAAATCTAATGCTTCCACCCTTCAGACCAGGTGAATGTTTGGACCTCATGTACAGAAAGCCCTTCAAGCGGTTACTGAGATTTAACATTTACAGCGTGATGGACCTACATCCTGAATTTATTCTGTGATGACGACAGTCAAACATAACAGAGAATAAAAACATGAATGTTTGATTCAGACTGTTGTTTCCTTCGTGTAGAAAAATATTCATTCTAACAGAAACAGGAGAGTTTCTCTGCTGTCGCAGCTCTAAGATTGAATCAACATCGCTCAGGAAACAGCAGAATGAGGTATTTTCAGAGTTTAAATATTCGTATGAGTCATTTTAGTTCTGGGCTTCTTTAAGAACAGATTTAAAGGCCGATATGTCCGAGTTTATCCATCAGAACGAGAAGTCGCTTCACTTTATTTGTTTATTCTGACGTTTCTGTCGGCATTGAACCAACAATCAACGCTGATCTTTATCTATAATTATGAGTATTTCTCAGTCGTTTCAGGTCGATAGGGTCAGTAAACACCTCTCACATTAAAAGGAATCCATGTGACCTTTGACCCTTTGGGCCGATCTATGGATCAGTGAGTTGCTCCGGACTGTCTGAGAGTCTCCTGAAAATCTGTTCAGATCAAAACTGATTCAGAAATCATTTAAAGAAACATGAGCTGCATCTTCTGGGAGTTTTTATCAAATGACAATTTCAGAGGACGTTAAGGAGCTTCAGAATAAAAGTCTGTTAGTCAACAGGAAGTTTTCAGTTTGAATTAGTTCGATAACCCGACAGTCTCATAATTGAATCATCATTTCTTTAGTTTATTTATTTACATTTCTTTAGTTCAATTGATTATTTTTCTCACTTTTGACAGAAATCACTGTATAATCATTTAAAAGCAGAGAACCTGAAGAGCTGCCTGTTAGAATTCAGCTCTGCTGTAGTTGGATCGTTAAACATTTGAACGTGTGTTCTGAAAAATGATCTTTAGATCGAGTCGGCGGGTGTTAGCTGGGTGTGTTATTGGGTCCAGGCGGGGGGAGCGGGAGGTGGTGGGTGGGTGGGGGTACTCACTGTTACTTACTTGAACGGCTTCTCTCCGGTGTGCGTCCGGATGTGGTTGTTGAGCGTTGTGGCTCCGGCGAAGGCTCGGCCGCAGTAACCACATTTAAAAGGCCGGTCGCTGGAGTGAGTCACCACGTGGTTCCTCAGCTCGGACGGCTGAGAGAAGGACTGGGAGCAGTGGCCACACTGGTACGGTCTGGGGGGGGGGGGCAGGAAGTCAAGGTGAGCTGATTTCATTTTGGAAAAAAGCTATTTATTTTGCTGTTGTTTTTGTGCGTGTTGTCCCAGCTATGTCCTGTGTGTGTTATCGCTTTTGTTTTTTTCAAGGCAAATTTTACAGAATCATGAGAAACAATTGTTAATCAGGAGAAAAACAACATAAACATAACATAAAGACGACAGCTAAAATATGAAGGGAAACACATTCACCATTAAAAGACACAAAGTGAAGAGCTCACTGAACAAACAAAAACAACACAAATGAACACATTTAAATGGGTGAATCTTTTAATTTGACTGGTGTCCTCAGTTTGCTTCCTTCTCCTGTTTTCAGAATAAAACAGGATGTTTCACGACCAAACACAAAAAAACCAAAAGTGATCACAAACTAACGGACACACAACCAGCTACAGAAAACACACAACACACAGATGAAACACACAAAAAATGTAAAAAAAAAAAAAAAACAACAACAAAAAACTAAAGACCGATAAAAACTGACAGAGTGATGTGTTGGTCTGTAAACACACAGTCGGACACTGCTCCGGTTACCACGGCAACATGACCCTCATCAACAATGCAGGGCCGAGATCTTGACTACATCATCTATCATTGAGTCTGTGTGTGTCTGTGTGTGTTAATGTAGTGTCCTGCCTCCATACAGCAGCTGATCTAATCTGACTCCTCCCCCTTCGCTGTCAGCTGATTGTGTTGTAGCTTCCTGTTGGACCACGCTGTCCGTCAGTTCTGACTGCACGCTGTCTGTTTGGATTTTTTCACCAAAATATGATCTGAGAGAAAATAAATCTTAAACCAGGTGTTGTTCCTGAAGGTCACACCAGAATCTGAGCAGCTCCAGCTTAAAGACATCTTTAATTAATTGAAAACCGGATGTGGACCTTCGCTGTAGTCCAGAACCAGGACCTGGTCTGAGATCCTCTGGAGGATCCATAAACTGGAGGAGATCTGCTCATTTTTATTTCCCTTCTAAAGAGACAATTTAATTATTCATGTTTGCAGAAAAAAACAAACATTTGAACGAATGAATGTAAGAATTCATCAATAAATGTAGAATTACAAAAATAATATTTTTTATTACCAAATAAATTAATTCATTAGCATTCATTTTTGGATGTCATTATTATTTCTGCTCAGATTGGACTCCTCAGAGTCCAGCTCTCTGTATCAGACACACACCTTATCTGTATGTGTGTTCTGTATTAGAGTGTTGTTTGTGTAGTTGTGTGCAGCAGCAGTGCGACCGGGACGAGCTCCGAGAAAATGAAGAGATTCTGATTGTGTCACCAAGAAGACCAAAGTGTGACACCGGGACCTAACAAATAAGAGAAAACCCACAACTAGAACAAAACAAATAGACCAACATTTTCACTGCGCTGATAAATCACACACACCTCCTGTTCCCTGAGAGGACACACACACACACACACACACACACACAACACACAACACAACTCACACAGGGGAAAGTAATAAGAGTAAAATAGTGCAATATAAAATCGAAAAATTCTCACTTGCAGTTTTCCACATAAAAGGCGTCTCGCCGTGGGGGGGGGGGTTCATTTATCAGCAGGCCGGTCTATAAGTTCACGCCTCAGCGGGCCGCACCGCTATTTATTAGGTGGGTTTTCTATGAAGAGCTGCATTGATTGTGAATAGTTTAAGTTGATGAATGTGTGGATATTATTTATTAAGGCAGCAGGCCGGGAGATTAATGCCCGGTTATTGTTTATTACAGCGGAGAGAGGAGGGGGGAGGAGGTGAGGCATAAACACCTTCATCACACACACACACACACACACACACACACACACACACAGGTGCAGCTGAAATATCTGCTCAGAGAAGCACATGCAAATATGTCCTTGTGCACAAATTAATAAAAATCTGCACACAATCATACATATGCATGAACGACCACACACAACTTGGACAAACAGGACAGGACAACACGCTGACAATGGGAGCGTTTACCAACAAACGCACAAACTCAAACACGCACTCGGGCCGCCTTTAATTGGGTTCAGTGTGACCGATGAACGCTGCTGTTTACCCCTTTTGACCGCAGAGACCGTCGCTGTGATTTCCTACAACTGAGCAGTCATAGAAGTCAACAATTCCAGAATCACATTTCATCACACTCCCCAGCTGCCTGTTGTTGTTGTTGTTGTTGTTGTTGTTTTCTTCTTTACAATCTGAAAAACCTGTTAATTTTTTTTTAACCCTTTTAGCTCCACTTTAAAAGGTTTTCCCTTTTTCATTTTTAAAAAGTCTCCTCATATTCAGACTCATCTGATTCTGTCTCACTCCATTCAGACTCTGTAATCGGGGAGAGAAACTCAGAAAACAAGAACTAACTAAAAACACATGTTAAATGTTTCCTTCTTTTCCAAAGAAAAGTTCCTCTCATGTGTTTGTGTTGTTCTAGAGCTGATCTGAAGTTTCTATCTTTATCTGATCAGGAGTTCTGCTCATTAATGATGAAAAATCAGCTCTAAATATCTGATTGTCTTTATTCTGTCAACACAATAAACTCAGAAACATACAGATGTACACACATACTGATCCAGAGACACTCTGATTGGCTGTGACATCACCCACCGGAGCCAATAGGAGCGTCCGACATGGAGACGTGACTCTAGACGTCACTATCAAAGATGGAGGATGAGAATGGAGTCATCATATATTATCTTCATAGTTTATTGAAACAAACATCTCCACATCAGGTTTCTGATCACCAGACGGACGATAAATGAGCAAAAAGCAGAAAAGCTCCTCAGTCAGAATCATCTCAGCTCCATAAAGCCACTAAAACACTAATGAGGCTGTAAAACATTCAGTCACCGCTCGGACCTGAGGAGCGTCTCTCCTGGTGCCTGTTAGCATGGCAGTTTTTCATCCTGATGGTGTTACAGCCCGACGACAGCACAGACACACAAATATGTGAAGAGTCAACACCGCAACAGGCTAACAAAACACCACATGATGCTTCGTTTTGGTTCACAGGGAAACTAATAATACTTGTTTTGGACGGGTGATGAAGAATCGGACCAGCTGTGATGTTGCTGCGTGTGAGATCTATAAAATTAGTCATTTTCAACATGTCTGTGAAACATAGCTCAGGACAATAAACCTCATGTCGCCTTTCAACACAACATGTGGTAACAACAACAGTGTGTGTCAACGTGTCGCTGTGTCCACACCTTTAATACATGAGCTGATGAAAGAGTGTGAGTGTGTGTGTGTGTGTCTGTGTGTAACCCAAGCTGCCAGCCAGCTCATCATTATTAAGACTCCATGGGAATGAAGCTTCTTGGCAAAAACACACACACACACAGACACACACAAACGTTTTCTTGAACTTCAAAATAAAAGCCCCTGGATGGATCTGAGGCTTCGTAAGAAGTGATGTCACTAATGTGACGTTTTTTTGTTGTTTTTGTTAAAGGATAGAAAAGGACTGAGCCCTGTGAACTCACAGATGTGTCTAACTGAAATTCTGACTGCTGCTGGTTGATTGGATGGTTGAAAGGCATTCTGGGACATGTAGGTATATCAACAAATAACCCCCCTAAAAACCAAACTAAAGCAAAAAGAGCAGGTCAGTTTCTGCAGTGATTCTGATCTCCATCTCAGTGAGCTGGTGTCTGTGTGTGTCTGTGTGGTGTGCAGCGATGCGGGGTGAAGTGTGTTGATTGACCCGTATGGAGTGGGTCTAATCCATATGGAGTTATAACTGCGCTGTGAGGACGACTCTTCTGTCCGCCTCGTATGAAGACATTATTCCCCCGAGACCAGCAGCTATAAATCACTGCTCCAGCCTCGTCAATACCCAATCAATGGTCCCCTGAACAAACACACAAACACACAAAAACACACAAATATATATATACTGTATGTATGTGAGCAGACATTCACACATCCAGATGAAGTCAGTGGTGGACCCTCAAACAAAAACACTAAACTCCTGGTGTGTTCCTCCATTAACATCCATCGCTCTGGTTGTTTCTCTCCGACTGTATTGACCAAACTATTAAAGCAGAGAGTTCACATTATGTCCTCTCATCAACCAGCTGAGCCTCCAACAGAGACCAGGCCACCAGCCAATACCAGTCAACGCGGATCCTGGATTCAGTCTGGGCTTTATATTTTGGGAAGGGGTGGATTGAGGATTATGGGTCGTGTAGTTCACGAGGAAATTGTTCTGATTAAGGAGACACTGCTGCTGTTCCTGATGAGTTTATGGTCTCAGTCTCTAGTTTACAGTCTTCAATACAACATGATGTTCATTTTTAAATGATGCTCCATTTAGAGGAAGGAGGGGAGGGGTTAGGGGGCGGGGCTACGGTGTGACTGACAGACTGGACCACCCAATCAGGACAGAGTCCAGAGCAGGTCAGATCCACCTTCTCCTCCAAATCTGGTTTCTTCTGGTTTCAAAAAAACAAGATGGCCGACACAAACAGATGGGTGATGTCACAGTGGGCGGACACCTGTAACGATGATGTAATGTATGTGTGTTTTAATTTTGTTTTTGTTTTCTGAGTTCCGATCCCGCTGAACAGTCTTTACTGAGTCAGCTGAATTTAAAGAAGAAAAAAAAAGCTGAGCGTGAATCTTGTCTGGAAAAATTCAAAGGGATGAAAACACGAAGCTCTAAAAGGCAACAGGATGCCCTGAAACGTCTCTGAGAATCTGATTTTCCTTTAATAAAAATCCAAGTGACGAATCAACACGAGCAAAAATAATACAAAACAAAAAACTGTGGAAAATCCACTTTGTGTGTGGATGCAACACAAAGTATTTTTGTTTTAGTAGCAAACATGACAGATAAAAATAGACTTTGAGGGAATTTCTACAAGCCCGTCCATCACAGTGATGGATCGTTATTGGTTAATCCTGCGGCGACACAAAAAGGAAAAAAAAGTCATTTTTCAACACATCTGTGTGTCCGGCAGGGACAACACACATCTGTGTTTGTGTTAAATGCAAATATGTCGTCAGTGCCAGGTGATAAATCTGCTGAACGTCGGCTGTTTATCAACACACAGAAACAGTTCTGCTTCAGCCTGACATGCCAACGTTTGAGTTAATTGTGTTTTGAGAATTTTCTCAGCTCGCAGAGCAGAGAGCGAGTCTTCAGCTGAACACACGACAGCAGCTACAGGTTGTATCTTAACACCCATAAATTATTTATCATTTTCAGACGTTAATCTGATTAATAACATGAAAACTTCAGCATTATAATGAATTGAACTCCGTCAGGTGGTCGGATCTCACAGTCTGCGTTCAGAGATACAGATTACAGGAAGTGACGGCTCACGTGTCGCTTACCTGGACACAGTTCAGTTCACAGTTATTGATCGTGTTGATTACCCATAATGCTCCTCTCTCCTCAGATCACTGACCTACAACCCGGCAAAGTCAAATACTTTGACGACCTTCATTACAAACACAAACAGACAGATGATCAGATGATGAAGGTCAAACTGATAGTGATAACTGAATAAGGACTTTGAGCTGAACAGTATTTACTAATTAGGGATTTGTAGTAGAAATGTTAATTAGAGGTTTAGGATCCAGTCTGAGGTCCCAAAGGTCTGGACCTCAGACCTGATCATCCACATTCTGCTGATAAAACTGTTGATATTTGATATTCATCTTTATTTATACGCGTTTGAGGAAACAAAGTGGAGGAAAAATGTCTTTGTCCTTTTCTTTTTATAAGAAATAAAGAGTTTAATCATCTGTTTGTTCATTTCTGATTCACATCTGTCAGCTCGAGATCTGTTCCCCTCCACTAGGATCCCCTCTGAACAGGTCAAAGGTCACAGGTTAAGTTCTCTGTTATTGTATTACTCTCAAACTGCAGGATGTAATCATGATCTTCAGTCATGACTGTCTTTACCCACCTGCTGGTCTGTGAGCTGCTCTTTTAAAGGCCAATATTTGTCGTTTGCCTGTCACCATTCAGTTTTTTTGAAACCATATTTGGAGGAGAAGGTGGAGCGGAGGGGGACTGAGGCAGATCTGGCCTGCTCTGGTCTCGATCCTGATTGTCAGGCAGGTCACCATATTTGGCCACAAATCCGACATTTAATCTTTTGCAAACTTCATGAAAACTCACACACAGATTGCATTCTGTTTCTGATGACTTCTGAGTCTGAACCATCTACTGGACCTCAGTCCTTCAGTCCAACGCTCCACCATGAACGTGGTCTGTCGTCACCATCCCTGAACCAGGACCACCTGAGTCCAGACTGTTCTGGTCTGGACAAACTGCTTATTCTGTTGAATCGAAGTTTCACTGATGTTCCTAAACTTAGATGAAGCATCTGATGGAAACCCATCCAGAGTTTCTGCAGCGTAAAACATCCATTTGAGCTTACATTAGTTATCACGGAGGAAACGAAAGACATTGACAGATTGTCAACGTTTCAGCAGATAAAAAAAAACAAATGTAACCTTTGTGCCATCTGTAACGCCGCCTCTGTGATGATACACACATTCAATCAGCTGTAAACGCTCTGTCCTCTGATATACAGCAGTGATTGTGTCCATATGCACGTACACACTTCACTCATAAACAACATTAGCTTCCAGAACGGGACCTGAAACGTGGATCAAGGTGCTGAGCGAAAACACACCATTTTCACTAAAAGCACTAATGAGGCTTTTAAACATCAGCGCCGTAAACACATCAATCACAAAATCAGTGGTTATTAATTGAGGTCATCGCTGTGGTTTACGCTCTGTAGTCAGAAATATACGTGCTCCATTTTTGCTCAGATTCTTTTCCTGATTCATCACTCGTCACCGTCTCAGAACTTAAACAGTATCGGCCATCCTGACACCAGTTTAAAGCCGGACTGAAAGCACTTCCAAGGCCTCATTGACATAAACAAACTGCTCTCATGATGATGGATTTTGTTGAAATGACACGAGGAGGGGGGGGACGACACAGAAGAAGAAAAAGTTCAGAAAAAGAAACAGTCAGCAGAAAAAAACAAACCTGAAAGAGATGGAGCAGAGAGGTGGAGTGTGTTTTTTATACAGAACCATCAGTCTTCAGCTCCAAATGTTCCCATCAAGTAAACATCAATAAATATGTATGAAGGGAGAGAGAGCGATGGAGGGGGGCACGAAAAGACAGAAATCTGAGAATCAAAAAGGCCATTAACATCTTTTACACTGTTTGTTTCTGAGCTGCCATGCAGACTGAATCTAAACGCACTCACACATTGAAATGTGTTCAGTGACGGAGCAGAAAATAAAAGTGACCGCTGATGTGAATTAAATTCAGGTGGAAGCGCCTGGACCAGGTCAGGATGTGCTGGTCTAACCCCAGTCCGCATCAGGTTCAGCGGGGCCTCGGGGCTCCAGGACTCTGTTCTGTTTGGCCTGTTCAGCTGAATTTTATCTGCTCCTCTATCCCATAAAACCTTCCTATTGACAGGCAGCTCCACATCGACCCCCCCCCCTCCTCCCCTCCTCCATATCCAGCCCACATTTTTCTTCCCTATGAGTATTAGTTTATTGAATAAGTGGCATCTGTTTTCCTGGCCCCGTCACCGTAAGGCGAGGTATTTCTCACTGACGCACAGCGCTGATTTATATGCCGCTCTGATTCTCCCCACAAAAAATAAAGCTAAGCAAAAAATTTCCAATACACAACCTCCACCAACACACACACACACACAACAATTACAAACACATCTACTCGTCCTCCCTCCCTCCACGCTGTATATAATTAAGTTGGCAGACGTGATACACACTTGAGCACTTTTACACTCTCTTAACTCCGATGCACAAAGTCACACTTTCTATAACACAAACTGTGATGATGAATCATAAATTAAAACGCGCTGGTCTGAAAAACTGCAGTAAGAGTTCAGAAACAGTCTCATTCTGTGTCATGTTCTTTATCTTTCAGCTGTAAAAAGGATACTTAAAAAATAACAGACACATGAACAGTCTGCAGAAAAGAAAAATCTTATTTAACTCCCTTTTAAATGCTTGAAGGATACAGAAGAAAAACCAAACTAGGTCTTCATTTGGAATATTATTTGGGAATCCCAGGACTTTTGCAGCAGCACCTGATGCTCTGTTAACTGGATGTTTGGGAGTAATCTGATTACAGAACAGCTGAGCAAGTTGTTGAGAGATTTAATCAAAAATGTTCAATCTTTCTGGAGGAAAAAATAAATAAATTTTTTTTCAGGGATTCATTTCCGACTCACAGTGGTTTGTTTGTGGATGCTGCATAAACACCAATTCAGCCCAAATTTAGTTTACAGCTTCTTCTTCTTCAAACTGAAACACGACATGCGGACTTCGCCCTGTGTGTTTGAGTTTATAAAGACACGGCATCACTTCCTGCTCTGCTGCTGGTCTTAATGAAGGGATTCCTTACCTGTCAGGATTCTGTGGACAGACGTGCATCTGCAGCAGGATCCTCTGGGTGAAGGTCTTGAAGCACTGGCCACACTTCCACAGGTGCCAGTCGCTGAACTCGCTGCTCAGCTGGCTGGTGGAGGTTGGACTCGCTAGGACTCGCTGGTTCTTTGAGCCCAGCTGCCCAAAACCTGTGTCCGACTGAACCCCGACGCCAACCTTGTCCAACAGGGAGAAACTCCTGGAGCAGGGAGAGTGGGGAAAGACCATGGAGCGCATGAGGGTGGCGGAGGAGGTGGAAGAGGAGGAAGACGAGGAGGAGGGCTTCCCGTTCTTGCTGAAGGATTGCAGGGACTCCTGTCTGGTCATGGCCTCGATCACCGTGGCTGGGACGTTTACTGGAGACACAAAGGAAAAAGACAGACAGAATTTGTTTGTTAGTATCATGAGAAGACAGACTTTGACAATAAATGTCCCATTAAAGTCTGGAGCCACCGGCTGGAGGACACGGCCTGGAAGAAGCCAGCTGAGCTACCTTAGCCTGTTGGAATCAGATGTAATAAAGTGAAGGAAAATGTTCAGACTTGGAGAGACCCAACCAGGAACTGAGGCCAGAGCTGCCTGACTGGCCTGAGGTGACCTGCAGCTCCTGGCTCCAGTGGATGAAGTTAAGAGTATTGTTTGGAGTCTGCTCGTTAGTGCACTTACAGCGACACGCTGCTCTTTTCTCAACCACAGAAATGTTTCTCAGGCTGTGGCTCAGGGCCTAAACTAGGCCGTCAGTCTGTTCCTGTCACCACGTGATGAAAGTTCGTTTTAATAAACTTGGACAAACTCACTGCAGCGTTTACTTTTAAAACAGCTGTGACTGATGCGGTTGCTACTATAGTTACTGTTCTAACTACAAGAACAGTCTGGTCTCAGCTGGTCCTGGTTCAGGGTTGATGATGACAGACCACATTCATTGAGGATCACAGTGAGCTGAGAGGGAGCGAAGGGGCTGGATGACTGAGATCCAGTGATGGTTCAGAGTCTGAAGAGTTTGCGTGACTACCAGCAGCCAGTCCAGGACCAGACTCCTGCTGGTCCCGGGCCACCTGTAAGGGTTTATCTGAGCACAGAGGAACACCTGCCAGAAAAGGACGACAGTAGTTGAGGGATTTCCAAGACCTGGACCAGGAGCAGAGTGAAGGTCTTGATGTTGAACCGGATGCTCAGACAACACTGACCTCAGTAATATGTACGATTGCTGCAGATGAACTACTAACTACTAACTACTAACCCTATGAATGGATGGATGGACATTTAACTCATTTGTATTTTATTCTGCAGTTTTTTTTAACATCATATCATATTTTGATTAATTTTTGAGTCTTTGTGCTGATCAGTGCTCAGAGACCACGATGTGGACATGAAGGCTAAAAGAGAAATGTTTCAGGCAGAGGAGATAAGAGGTTCGGGATACAGAAGTGTTGCTCGTGAATAAAACAGTCAAGCACAAATGACATTAACAGGAAAAAAGATATAAAATGAAAGTGGGTAAATCAGATTGTAGTCGAACCGGCTGATGCCAGCTGTCCTCACTTGACCCAGAAATCAGCTGTGTTCTGTTCTGTGGTCTGACAGGCCTGGAGTCCACAACCCTTCATTATGTTTGAAACGACATTAAGAGGGTTAAGGGCCGTCCACACCAAGAACTATAACTATAACTATAAATATATAGTTCTAAAAATCGTTCTTAACTCAAGTGGATGGCAGCGTCCACACTACAACTATAACGACAACGATTGTGGTGGACGTTATCGTTTCAGAGCGATTTGATGAACGATAAAAACACTGACAGCCAATCAAAATCCATCAGGAATGACAAGTCGAGACGTTCTTCACGTCACTACGTCACTCACACACTCATTCAACATGGCGGACGACGTAGGAGAGAGGCTTATCATTGAGGTACAAAAAAATCCAGCTCTGTATGACAAGAATGACAGACTGTATAAAGATGCCACCAAGAAGAGGGACATCTGGGACGGAATCAGGCGCACCCTTAGAATAAATAAATCTCTGCTCCACTGCTGACTGTTGCGCTGAGCACTCAGTGTGCTTGGCGTAACCTAACAACACAACAATATCGTTCATTGGTGTGGATGCTGGCATTTTATCATTATAGTTAAAGTTATAGTTCTTGGTGTGGACGGCCCTTTAGTCCGGCTCTCACTCACTCTCCTTTCATTCTGTAAAACTGCTTTTGCTGGAGAAAAGTGGCCTGTGGAATGTTTCTATTGACACCAGAGAGAGAATTTGTGTCACATCCTCCAACAGCGGAGGACCTTTGGATTACAGCCACGACCTTTTCTAATCCTAAATCAAATCATTTAAGTTCCCAAAACTTGGGCGAATGTTAAACATGGCAGCTAAACATTCCCCATACGCTTCATGTTCTCTCTCTCTTCTCTTTTTTTCCTCTTTCTTCTTCATGTTATATAAATTAACAGCGTGTCTGTAACACCGCTGTGCTGAACCTCTGCAGTCGGGTTGTCAGGACCGTTTCCCATCTTTCATCAGCTCACCTCTGCCATCAGGCCACCAGGCTCCATTGATCCTCTAATAACCTTATGAGGAGATAATTACACCATTTGTAAGTTGCCCGACGGCACTATCGACGCCCGCGTTACGCGCCGCTCGCCCACACTTAATTCATTTTGCTACAAACATTGCATATACAAAAAATGCAGGTCAATACAGTTTGGGCTGCGCATGAAATGCATCATCAAAATGGGAGAATTATGCAGATGCAGTCTGCAACATTGCAGAGTCGGTGTTTTCTTTCTTTCTTTTTTTTTTTTTTTAAGAAGGGCTCTGTCTTTTGCAGAGCACCGACTCTGAACTCCACAGCACATCAAGCTCCAACACTCATCCTCATCTTTTTTAAAACTATTCCCACTTGGACTGAGCAGAGAGGGGACTTTGGTCTGTGACACTGCGATTTAAAATAAAACCAATGAGGTTCTGTTTTTACCTGTCTGCTGATTTGTTGGTTTGTTTGTCGCTCTGCAGGAAGTCACAAAAGGGACTGAACAGATTTGCAACCGAACTTGGTGGCGTGTTGGGACATGAGCCGGGAAATAAAGCGTTAATTCTGGTGCTGATCTGATGAATCATCTCAGTAGAATAAATGTGGATCAGGAAGAAGGACTTTCCACAGACCTTCACATTAAAACGCTACGATAGGTCCAATTAGATAATCAGTCTCCTCAGAGTGAACTGACTCTGTGTTTCTGCCGTTCCTTTGTGTCTTCATCGTTTCTTCTCCTTCTGGGTTTATTCGTGTATTTTCACCGGGCTAATCTAACAGTCTGTTAGATTCCAGGTGCTGAGCCTTCCTAAAATGAAAATAAAAAATTGAGAACGTTTCACATCATTGTGAGTTTCTCATGAAATACAGTTCATATTGATGACATTTGAGCTGACTCGCTGGTACAGCCCGTGGGGTTGAATTTATGGCGCTGATCCGTTTTTGGAAGCAGTTACACATCAAGAAAACTGAACGGACCCACAAACACACAGACTGACGACGTGTTTCCTCTGTCAGGACAAAACTCAAACGATACATTTATATTGTTATATTAATGATAAATGTGTGTTTGCTTCCTCTCCACCTCCCTGTGTCCTCCTCTCCTTACTGGTGTGAAGTACAGTTCAGGTCGTGTTGCCAGACCTTCATTAGTGATCAATAACGATAACATTAGCGGTGATTATAAAGTCTTATAAAATCAATAGAGGTAATTATAATAATGGTCAGGAGTTTACTGCAGAGGTGGACACGAAGGAAGACCTTCTCTTTTTCCTACGAACTTCATCACTCTCTTTTTGTCCTTTCTCCTGTTGTCCACTCTTCTCATTCCCATCTTCCTATTCCTCCTCAACTTTTCCTCTCTCCTTTCTCCTTTCCTTCGCTCCATCTCTCCTGCCAGCCACCCCCCACTGTCCGTCCACATGTTGTTGTTGTTAGGCAGCATCCGGGCTGCAGAGCATCAAGCCGACAGGCTGTGATTGGATGGAACGTACATGAGTAAACAACCACAGGGTGTGTGTGTTTGTGCTTTGATAGTGTGTTCAGTGTGTTTTCGGAGGGCGTGTGTGTTTTCTTTGTTGCGTGTTGTTGTGTAGTTTGGCTCTCGTGTTTTCTCTGTTCATCTTTAACATGTTTAAGTGCTCACGTTCTCTTGGTGTGTGTTTGCTCTTTGGGAGTTCAGGTCAGAAAAGTGAAGTGAACAGGGGAATGTGGATTTAATGCTGTGTGTGTTGGGGGGTGGGGCTTAGTCACGTTGGGCCCTGTGTCTGTATTAAACTGCACAGAAGAGTGTGTGTAGCTGATGGATGGATGGACAATACCCCCTCTCCCCCCATATCAATAACTCTAGACAATGACTGTCTCATTGTCAGCCCAACTGAAGTCTTTGTCTTGAATGAATGAGGCTAACTCCAGAATCATCTGGACCAATTTCAATCAGGACTGTTTTAGATTTTCATTAAATACTGAGTGCCATCAGTCCTGATTTCTTTTTGAGCTCCTCTAATATTAAAGTAAACCGAGAGTTCAGTAGATGGCAGATTTACGCACACAGTAACATCCAGCTCATTTTACGCCGTTATTTCTTCATCACAGAGTAGTTTCCTTTTCATGCAGCAGATTGTTCTTTCTTATGTTAAATTCATTGATAAACCGACAGACACATAGCTGCAGGGCCTGCGACTATCCTGAATTCCTGGTCTAAACCCGCTCTGTTGGTGTTCTCTGTGCTAATAAAGGTCAGAGCTTTAAATGTCTGTTCCACCGAGGACACAGGGTCACAGTCCTGCTGTCTCCGGTGCAGAGTTTTGACATTAAACTCATCCTTTGTGGGCACAATCAAAAACCAAATGCAGTTAGTAGCTAAATGTCTTTAACTCAGAGCAGAGCTGCTTCAGTTTGTACAAAAGAGGCATAATCTAATTTCTCTTAATTTGAATGTGAACAAACTTCTTTCACTGCCCAGTGGAAGAAAAGCAAATCCTCCTGCCTGTGTATCTGTGTGTGCGTCTGTGCTGTTGAGGGCTGAACGTCTTTGCAGGGACTGAGGCGGTGTCAGTCATAGAAAACTTTCTGGGGACGTTTAGTCTTTGACTTTCTGTTTGCTGAAGAGCAGGACTTCTGTCTGTTGTGTTGTACTTTCATCCTTCAGTCGATGAAAAAGTTGACAACAGTCATCCACGTCCATCTGGTGGATCCGTGGACGACTGGCTCTGCTGTAACAACAGTTGTGGTCAGAAGTTTACATACACTCATCACAGGCATGAATGTCATATTAGTTTTGTACTTTTAATGATTTATTTGAACTGTTCTCATTCCATGGTGGAATGATTAAACAACATACATCTTTAATGATTTTTAAAAACAATAAGTTTGAATTTATTTTGGATGACTCTAATCCACACAGGGTCAAAATTATACATACAGGCTCAAATATTTACGTACAGCCCCACTAATATTTGGTTAAATGTCCGTTAGCACATTTCACCTCAACCACATACTTTGTGTAGCCGTCAACAAGCTTCTAGCATAACTCTGGCTGGATGTTTGACCAGTCTTCTTGGCAGAATTGGTAGAGTTCATTTAAATAGTTTGGTCACCTGGCACAGACCTCACTGTGAAGCACTGTCCACAAACGTAGAATCGGGCTGAGGTTGGGGCACAGGAGGTCGTTCCATCAGCTTAATGTTAGCCTGCTTTATCTGTTCCAAAACCGGTTTTCCTGTTGGAACACCTAATTGCGTCCCACTTTCTGTCTTCCAGCTGTTAATTTGGAGGTGGTCCTCCATATACTTTGTGCAGTGGACCAGGACCACTGAGCATGATGCTGCCACCACCGTGCCTGGCAGTTGGTACAGTGTTCCCAGGTTTGAAGTCCTCACCTTGACTCCTCCAAACATACTTCTTGTCGTTGTGGCCAAATAGCTCAATCTTCGTCTAGTCTGATGATAAAACTAGGTTTCTCCTTGTGGGCGGCTGCAAATTTCAGTCAAGCTTGAAGGTGTCGATTTCGGAGCTGGGGCCTCTTTCTCGGTCGGCGCCAGCTCAGTCCATGGCGATGTAAGGCTCTGTTCACTGTGGACAGGGACACTGAGGGTTCCAGCAGTTTCCAGTTCACGGCAGGCTTGGACCTCAGTGGTTCCTGGACATCCTAACTCATTTCCTTTCATCTGACGGTGACAGTTTGGGTCTTCTTTCAGACATTAACAAAGTGGTGACGCATCAAAATAACTTGTACTTAGATACAGTTGTTTAAACTGATGATCTTGGAATCTGCAGGGTTTTTTATATATATATATATATATATAAATGGCTGCAAAAGACTTTCCCAACTTGTGTAAATGTGCAATTGTCCTTCTTAGATCCTCACTGAGCTCCTCCTGAGTTTTGGTCAATCCAATGTATGCTGTCACACAAATCCTTTTCATGCTGGAAAAAGAAAACTACCAGCTGCAGTCAATAATGATCACTAAAGAGAAGTTAACAGGGCTTGGCCTTGTCAAGTTAAAAAACATTCTACAACCTTCAGCACCACTTATTTAAAGATTTGGGTGAATATGTGTATATATTTGACCCTGTGTGGATTAGAGAAAATCCAAATAAATTCAAACTTCTTGTTTTAAAAAAAAAAAAAAAATCACTGAAGATGTACGTTGTTTAATCATTCCACCCTGGAAAGAGAACGATTCAAATAAATCATTAAAAGTCCAAAATGAATGACATTCATTCCCGTGATGATTGGATGTAAACTTCTGACCACAACTGTATGTTTCCATGAGAGAGACGAGGTGATCCATTTCTCTTCTTTTACTGTGATGGTCGCAGTTAAAGAGAGAAACAATCGTTCAGCACCAATCGTGTGTTGGACTCCGACTGAACCTTACTGCTAAAGTCACCGGAACACAACCAGGAACTGAACTACTTCATAATTTTTATCAGTGAGGACAAACCACAGAAACAGTCTGTGTTTCTTAACCACAGATTGGAGTCGAGTTGCCAGATCGGGGCTGTTATCTGGCTGTTCCTGATAAAATGGATACCTTCTATCACTTCATCATAGTAAACTGGACAAAAGTCTGAGAAGGAGCTGCCAATCATGTGATGTGAGTTCACGACTGATAAAGACATGTAACTACGACTCTACGCTGACCCAGAGTGACTTCTCTGCTTGGCCCCCGCTCTCTGGTACGGCCTCCCCGGAGAAGAACCTCCATCTGAATCTACTTCTTAACTTCTTAAATTGATTGGAATTATAACATTCATCTGGTTCTCATTTCGCTGATTGTTTTAATTTAATTTTTGTGCTAATATCCCGTCACTGTTATGAAAAGCCAAAATCTGTTTTAAAATTGGTTACACAACAGTTCACAGTTCATTGTATAATTTATAAATAAATGTTATTATTATTATTATTAGAACAAGCCACTATATTATTTTACATCACCTGATCTACAGATCCTGTCATTTAAAAAAACTCTGACAATTTTACGATATGCAAGTATTCAGATTCTTCTGCATCTTAACATAATTTTCATTTGTTAGAGGCACAAGATGAAAAATATAAGACTGAAGTCCCCAGGATTTATCCTCTGAGGACCTCGAGTATCTGGACCAGATTCTATGTATATTAAGTTAATACAATCATCAGGCATAACATTATGACCACTGACAGGTGAAGGATGAATTTGGATTACCTGGTTACCATGGCATCCTTGAGCGGGTGGGGCCAAGTGCAGAGCTTTTTAACTCCTGAATGAGCTGAAGCAGGAAAAGTAATCTGTGTGGACTTTGGTGATGTCCTGACATCAAAACGTCTCCAACCCTGCAGCCCCAGTCTGACCAACAACTTCCAGGACTTAAAGGATCTGCTGGTCCAGATACCACAGCTCAGCCTAAGAGGTCTAGAAGAGTCCAGACCTCCAGGGTCAGGACTGCACTGGTGCCAAAAGGGACCTACACAATATTAGGCAGGTGGTCATAATGTTATGGCTGTTTTTTGTATATAAACATTAAATATACATATATTTTTATGTGCATGATCATTTGTGTCGAAACTACACTCTCCACTGATTTTTTGTTCAGCCAGTTTTTGTGCGTACGGAGCAAACAGGCAGCAGGGAGGACAGAGTCAGCCACGGTCCCATCACGATGAACGATGTCATGTAAAAGAGTCGTTCCATCTGTAAAACAAACCAGTTTGTGGCCAAGCGTCTCTAATTTGCAATCAGAACGATCTCGTTTCACTGTGACTCCGTGAAAGACGAGCTCCTAATTCAATTCCTTTCGATTTAGATTCCACCAATTAAAACTCCTTCATGTTTTGTTCTTCTTTTTCTTTTCTACATAATTGTGTAAGAAAAAATATGTCAAAGTTTGTTTTTTTCTCCCTGCAGGAAGGTTCCTCTGTCAAAGACAGAAAAATTTGTTTGAAAGGAAAATGTATAAACAGGCTGACAGAGCAGAAAACTGGAGGAGATGTAAACAAAAAAAAAATTGGTGACAGAAAAAGAGGCTGGACGGAGAAAAGACGTGGGGAGGGAGAAGAAAGGAAAGAGAGAAACTGAAGCAGAAAAGGAAAAGAGGAGGGCCGCAAAATCAGTTTAACAATATTTTCTCCAGATTTTTATGAGAATCATGTGCACAAGTTCCAAAACTCTGAAGCTGCGGAAATCAAACTGACGGGATTTATCACAAAACGTGACTCGGTATCATGTTTCTCTGGATTAAATCTGATTAGTGAATTCTATAAAATACAGCTGAATGGAGCACGGAGCAGGATGATGAGTTCAGCCTGACAGGGAAAATACATGACAATAATTTTCATGCGTTTATACGGAGTCAAAGAGCTGATGGTGATACCTAAAGCTGCTTAGCTTTTAAACACCTGTCATTAATTTGTATTTCAGGCAAAGCCAGAAATTTCAACCAGGTTGACTCGAGCACTAAAATTGAACTAGCTATACTTCTTTATACAGACAAAGTTATTTTAATTTCCAGCTGCAGAATTTGAGTGTTTTTAGGGCCGTCAGTGTTTTTTTGTTTTCAACCACGAGGGAAATTAATTCATTCCAAAAGAAGACGAGATGACTTCGTCCTCTCTGACTGCTGAAATGAATCAGATAGAAACTCACAGCTAAGCAGTCAGAAGTGACAGAGAGGACGAGCTGAGAGGCAACGATGTCGAGACTTCAACAGACTAACAAGGGTTTTACATACAATTGTACTTCCTGTTCCGCTTCTACAAGAGAAAAGGCTTCAGTGATGAGTCCTCTCCTCAGAGTCATGGCATCTCAGACTGTTTCCTCTGTTGGAAAAAGGGGGGGGGGGGGGGGGGGGGGGGTCTTATAATCATATTGTCCCTCAGTCAGGGCAATATGATGATATGTTTACTCAAAGTGAGTCATTTGATTTTGCAACACAGCCTGAAAATTGTCAAAACAAACAAGAACCATGTGGACGTCCCATTTAAGACATGAACATCACCAGACCAGAACCAGGACGTTTCATAAATCAGCAGAAACATGTCGCTGACAGAGCTTCATTAATGTGAACCTTTCTGCTCTCAGAGGAACAAGATGAAAAGGTTCAACTAAAAGAAGGAAAAGAAGAGAAAGTGTAAATAAAATAAAATAAATCTGACAGTTCTGCAGGAAACCTGCTTTCTCAGTCTGTATTTTTGTCTTCTTCCAGTCACACAGTTTAAACACCATCAGTAATAAAATCCAAAATAAACTCCTATTGTATTTTCTGCAGGCAAATCAGACGCATTTTATTTTATCGCTTTCATTAACTCAGAGCAGCTCTCACCAAGATAATGCTTCCGTCACGTTAAAAACCTTTTCCCTTCTACTCAGTCCTCACTCTGGGCCGAACTACACAAAAATCATCTGTTCTGGGACGTGAACTTATGACCTTGAGCAGAGAAAGAGGATAAAGAGGGAGGAAAGGTCGGCGGTGTTTGCTCACAGTTCTCGTCCTGAGCGATGCACTGCAGCGGGATGCCGAAGAAGGAAGTGTAGGAGTCATTGTACCAAACCAGAAGCTCCGTTCCTCTGGGGATATCCATACATGCTCTGTAGAAGATACAGGACCTGCAACAACACGAAAGTCACACTATTAAACTCACACAAAAGAGGCTGAACGACTGCTGTTATCTTCTTTTTGACATCAGGATAAAAGTATGTTCTGAAAATATCCGAACCGGAACGAAAACACTGACGCCACAGAGCAGATTGACAATTGTAAGAAGATTAAAGTGACAGAAGCAGAGAAAGACGTGATCAACAACATGATTCGTCTTTTCAGACCTGCTGCAGAGCTTAGCCATTCTGCAATCATTTACTTTTGTGAAAAGGAAAATAGCCTGTATAAAAAAGTCAGGTTGCGTTGAAGTCTATGGGAAAATGTCGCCCCTCCTCCTCAGTAAACATTTTCCTGATGAGTTTATAGTTTGCAGTCTCTAGTTTACAGTCTTCAACACAACATGATGTTCATTTTTTAAATGAAGCTCCATTTAGAGGGAAACAGACCAGGAAGGAGGGGAGGGGTTAGGGGGCGGGGCTACTGTGTGACTGATAGACTTTACCACCCAATCAGGAGAGAGTACAGAGCAGGTCAGATCCACCTTCTCCTCTAAAAATGGCCGACAGCACAGTTTCATGTTGTGTTGATGTTCGGCTGCTCAGGAGCTCAGGAGATGAGTCACAGTTTCACCCGTAGAAGGAATTTGTAAAATTTCCAACAACACGGAGGCTTCACAAACTATGTGTGATCCTTCCGGACAACTGAAGATAGCAGCAGGATGTTATAAATTAGAGCGTCTTTGCTTTCACCTGTGGGACAGCTCGTGGAATATCGGTGAAACCGAAACCTGATCGGGAGGGAGGCATTTCCAGTCCTGAGATGCTGATCCATTAACAGCATGTGAAAACTCCATTCTCTCCATATTTCCTGTCTCTCATGGGGCCAATCCAATAAAGGTACGAAAATGGACCCGGAAAACACAAACTGATCTGTTGGTGGTGTAGAAACCACCATCTGCTCTGACGTAGGTCGCAGTTAACTTCACACACTTCAGGGCCGGCGGAGTTTGGACTCTCTGACTGCTAAAGTGTCCGTCGGACCGCACAATCATCCCTCAGCGATGAATCTAATGAGACGTATGAACTCTGCTGGACCCGGGGCAAATCTTCATGCCAGTGACTCTGTCCAGGTCTGATTTGGGTAACGCCTCCCATCTGATAACAGCTAGATTTCACATCTGACCAAACCCAAATGATTTATGGGAAATATCTGGTCTCTCTCACCCTCTTCAGGCCTAATTAATGACCGTGATGTTGTTCAACCATGCAGCCAGTGAGCTGACAGTTCCTGGGTCACACCGCCGCTAAAACAACAACTCGTCCACCCAAAAACATCATTCTAACGACATGAGCAACCACCGTGCTCAAAACCACATACTCAGCTCCAGCTCCGACTATTTTAAAACACTTTCCCACATCTTTTGCTCCCAACGGTTGTCAGACAGAACAGACCATAATTGAGGTCACAGGTCAACTCCCAAGTTTGTCTTCCAGATTGCCTCCGAGCCGGGAAACAATTCACTCTTTGCAAACAGCTTGAGAGAAAAACTGTTAAAGTGAAAGGAGGAGATATTGGATTCAGAGCGTTCAGAGCAGATTCAACTTCCCACCAAGAGAAATTCAACTGATTAAGTTTGACTTGACACTAAAATGACAATCAAAGTCTCATTTACCCATCACACATGTCCTGCTGAGTCAACAAATATACAAACAAGCAGAAAAATGCATTCCAATTCATCAGGATTGTTATTCAAATGATCTGATATTGATTTTCAAATTTCCAAAATGGATCTTTGCACTCGTGCCTTTTCTCTAAAGTCTGCGCTGACCTGAGCTCTCAGAGTCTCAGTTTCCCTAAAACAGGAAGACAGCGAGCATTTCTCTATAAGATTCATTTCACAGTTTTCTTTAAACCATCAGGATCAATTCCAAACAGGTCTGAGTTCAGACCTGCTTGTTTTTTTAAAACAAAATAATAATTAAAAATAAAAAAATAAAAATCCTGTTGATGTTCCTACTGATCATATAAATCCATTATTTTTAGGTATTGGTTCATTTTAATTTATAAGAAAGACTTAAATGATTCATCGCAGTTACAATCTAGAATTTTTTTTTTTTTTTCTGTTGACGACTCTCAGGGGAGAGAAAGAGACGATGAACACAGAATGAGAATTTTAGAGGAAGATAAATAATTAAAGGAGATAAAGATAAATAGACTGAAGAACTCAGAGGATGAGGAAAAAAAACGAAGAAGGAGGACGAGGAAGATGAGCTGTTTGACCTCATGCTTATTTACTGAAGTGAATACCAAGATGGAGGAAATGAAAGAGAGAAAAAGACAGAAAGTGAAACAAAGAAATGAAAGAGGCCATGAAGAGTAGCCCGACTGAAAGCAGACAATTCTTTATGTTTTTCTAACGGACAATAATTAACAGCTGTTACAGAAAGTATGTTGAAAATAACAGAGATACCTTTCATAGCATTAGTCTCATAGTTTGTTTTCTGTTTAGACTGACGGTGCCGATCCGTCAGCAGCTGACACAGCGTAAGCTGAGTCTGGGCCCGTTAACATCAGCACATGTACGTAAACATGAGGCTGTCCTTTATGTTTCTTTTAGGTTCATTCCGTATTAAAGCTTTAGTCCAACAAAGTCGCAGCGTACGAAATCAAATGCGATTTTATATTTCAGCATTAAAAAAGGAAAATTCAGGGACGTTCGATCGAAATTTGATTTCCGCTCTGGTAGTTTTGGCCACAATAATCAGAGCATGAAAGATTGATAGCAGCACGAGGTCACACAGCTGTGGTCTCATTTGTTTTTCCTGTTGATAAAAAGTGAGTGAAAGCTTATTGAAATGTTTGAGGGGAGCAGGTAGTTCAGCCAGACCAGCCGAACCGGGCCTGTTGAGGATCTGAGCTTCAGTGTGTGTGTTTCATTAATTCTTTCCATGCTGGGGGAGGGACGGGGTGGTGTTGGACCCATGTGAAAACACAGCCAGGAGGGACCGGGCTATAAATCAAACATACCCGATGACCTCCCAGGATAAAAAGAGAGGGCGGCCCACAAACATCCAGCGGCTTGTGTGTATTTAAAACAAATGTATGTGTTTAATACATACATGCTGCTGCATGAAGGCGGGGCTGTGTTATAAATCAAACACATCCAACAGGCTCTCAGGTATGAAAAATAAAGACCCCCGGTGCTGAGCTGCAGCGAGCTCGAGGTTAAAAAGGTTCTTCTGGCGGCTCAGCGGGACACAGCGTCGTCAGCTCTCTGATCTTTTCTGTTTTCATACAAAGCAAAACAAGCTTTACAATCAGCTTTTAAATAGTGACATTCATGCTAACAGAGCGAGGTTATGAATCACCAAACCCAAATACCTAACAAAGTCTAATAATGTGTTTCAAACAGATACACATGTTTATCCAAAAAAATAATAATTCATGCTGACAAGGCAGCAGAGAGTCAGTCCACAATTTGAACGTGGCCGGGCCAACTCTGAAGTTGGAGTCTGTGACCAGAATCAGATTCGGTCATCCTGTAATGAGCCCACGGTGCAGAGCCAAGCAACAGCCGGCCACTTCAGTATTTCCTCTGTCAATTTCTTCAGTGGCTCAACATTTTTGCCTTTGTCCGTTTAGGTTTCTCGAAAGAGAAGAGCCAACAACCAATTATTACGACACCAGTGCTGGCACAATGTGCGGCGTGTACTACGTGTGAGAGCAGCGACGGTATCAAAAACAAATCTGTCTTCACCTTTCAATAATAACACGGCTGTTTTACAAGGGGGTTGTTTTTTTGTTGGGGAACTGCACCGTTGTCATGCCAGGATTAAATTGGCTGCTGACGATATTGCTGAACGTTTACACTTCGAACTTATGACACAGGAAACACAACACTGCACTGTGATGTCTGTCGTTCCCGGTGTGAGCGAGTTTTATGGGTTTATCTGAGCGTTTCATTGGAAATCAGAAGCATTCAGTCCCCTTTTAGCATCCTTCAGGGAAACGCCACATTCCAAACTGCAAGTTTCTCTAATTACATTCCAATAACTTCCACTCCTGCTGCTCCTAATCAAGTAAACTGGTTTCGTCACTTTTGCTGTTAACATTTTTGGGATATCGTACGACCTTCAACAGAACCGCTGCATCCACTTTTTGATCCCAAGCTGGGAGATCTGTGTTCCTATAACCATCTCTCTATATCTACCTTTGTATATGTCTCTCTAACAAACATCTGCTGGGTACTTTCCAAATAGAAATAGGTTAGGGTTGGGCTTTATTAGCTTCACTACTGGTTTATTTGCAATGACAAGAATTACTGTCATTAGCTCAATACAGTAGCTCCACCCACCTGTTACTGTTTTGCAGTGTCTGAACTCAGGATTGTGATGTTCGGAAATTATACCAATGAAAAGGCAACACTGTGCAACTTCCTAACAGGGAAAAAAGAGTATGCGTGTATTAAACCGTGGTAAAAACTTTGAAAAAATACGAGGAGAGTGGAAGAAAAGACATTTCATGTTACTGAACACAGTAGACATCTTCAGTCTGCCTGTGGAGAGAATGACACACGATGTAAAGAAGTGTGTGGTCCACTGTCTCCCTGGACCAAATCTGCTGCTGCTGTTAGTGAACCCATCAGAGTTCAGCGAACACGACAGACGGAGGATGATGTGCATCATGCAATTCTTTGGTCAACATGTATTTCAGTACTCATTGATCATCGTAACACAGAATGGTGGGGGGGGGGAATCAGTCAGTAGATCAGCTCATCCGAGACTGCAGAGAAAGACACCACAGAATCAGTCTGGATGAAGACGGTTTTTCTGACGACAAACTTGATGAACTGATGTGGAAAATGGACCAGACAGTGAGCGACAACAAGGGACGATATTTGACCTTTAATGAAGAAGCTGATCCCATCGAGGCGTCAGAATGTGTAAAACTTCCTCTGAACCTGGTACTGTGTGGGAGACAAGGAGCCTTGAGGACTCAAACAGCCAACGCCATTCTGGGAGAAAGAAAATTTGGTCCACCTGCCGAGTCCGAGTGTGTCAGCCATCAAGGAGAGGTGAGTGGACAGCAGGTCTCTCTGGTGGAGCTGCCTGCCTTGTACGGAAAACCTCAGCAGGTGATAAGGACAGAATCATTCAAATGCATCACACTCAGTGAGCCACAGGGAGTCGACGCCTTCATCCTGGTCCTGCCTCTGAGCGAGCCCACTGATGAAGACATGAAGGAAATGGAGACCATACGGGACACATTCACCTTCCGGGTCCACGACTTTACCATGATCGTGTTCACTGTGGAGAGAAGTTGTAGTTTTCCATCAACCATGAGGTTACTAAGGGAAAACAGAAATATCCTGCAGATGTTTGAGATGTGTGACGGAAGATATAAAGTGTTTAACATCAATGACAAGCAGAACGCCTCTGAGGTGTTATACGCAGTAGAGAAGATGAGAGACATGAAATCCAGTGGCTTCACAAAGTCAATGATTGCGAAGCCTCGGAATTTTCGAGTTTCCGGACAAGCATCTTTATTAAATCCACCTGGTAACGAATACCTGAGCAGGAAGTACCAACGGCTGGAGAAGAAGGTGGAGCCTCTCAAGATGGTGCTTATTGGGAAGTAGGGATCTGGAAAGAGCGCAACTGCAAACACCATCATGGGGAAAACCAGCTTTCTGTCAAAAGTCTCCCAAGGGTCAGTGACCAAGTGTTGCATGAAAACAGAGGGAGAGGTTGACGGACGGCCCGTTGTTATAGTTGACACCCCCGGCTTTTTTGACACAACTCTGACCAATAATGAAATTAATGAGCAGCTGGTAAGATGTTTCAAGTTGTTGATTCCTGGACCTCATGTGTTTTTACTGGTGATGCAGATAGGCCGCTTTACACCAGAGGAAAGAGAAATTTGGAACTGATCAAGAAGTTCTTTGGAAACAAGGCCCCTGACTTCACCATTCCTGTATTCACCCGAGGAGATGACCTTAAAGGTCAAACAATTGAGAGTTTTCTTGAAGAAGGCAGTGATGAATCTGTCCAAAAACTGGTCCGCGACTGTGGAGAACGATACCAGGTGTTCAACAACAATAATCTGACCGATCGCTCTCAGGTGCAACAGGTGGTGGCCAAGGTGGACTCAATGGTGAGGAAAAATGGTGGTGGCCACTACACATCAGAGATGTTCCAGGAGGCAGAGGCAGCCATACAGAGGGAAATGAAGAGAATAATGAAGCAGAAGTTAGAGGAGATGGAGAGACAAAAGAGAACTCTTAAAAGAAAAGTGGAAGAAGAAATGCAAATGAAGAAGCAAAAAATTCAAGAAGGAGAGGAGAGAGAAAAAGTACTGAGAGAACAGAAGGAGCGCATCCAGAGAGAGCAGAGAGAGAGGAAAATGTCAGATGTAAGAAGAGCGGGGAGCAGAGAGAGAGGAAAAGACAAGAGGAAATTCAGAGACGGCAGTGGGAACAAGAAGATCTGGATCTGGAGAGGCAGATTAATTCTCATTCAGAAAAAAACACAACTACTGTTAGAAACCTCATACAAAGCAGAGAACAGTTACAAAAAAGACTTGCAACTTGGGACAAAGAACAAGGAGAGAGGTTGAAGAAACAACTTCATGAAGATCGAATGAGAAAGGAAGCGGACCAACGGTTCCTGAGAAAGCTCCAAGATTATGAGCAGGAGTTGAGTGAACAGGAACACAGAAGAAAGCTGGAGGAGGAAAAAGTTAGGAGAGAGCTAAAAGAGAAGTTTCAGAAGAAGATGGAGGAAATGAGAACACAACAAAGAAACAGATGGCTGGATACTTCTTATTTCATAAGATGGTCTGCTTGGTGTCATGAGTGATATAATCTCCATCAGCTGTTTGCAACTTTCCACACAAAGGCCTTACTGTCAAATTTAAATATTCTATAATAACTTGTTTTATCAGTAAGATGGGAACTTCCTTCCACTAAATGGAGGAAAAGATGCGTCCTGCTTGGCATTTCATAGCATGACTCCGACACACTGTTAAATACTTAAATCTTTAAAGGGTTTTCCTCCACTGAATAAGGTGGCATGTTTGATGCTACAGATCACTGTATAGTGAGTTATCAGTTCGGAGGCTGCTGAATTTTGGAAGTTTGGCTGTAAATGCATTGACAGTTTTAACGGTCTAATTCTTTCTGATACCTCTGGAGATGTCCTGCCATGTTTTTTGTGTTGCCTTTGGAGTTTTTCTACAGACTTAGAACAAACAAAACTTAGAAACCGTAGTTTTCTTGTCAGCAATGTAAATGTTATTTACATAACTCAGGAGGAAATCGAAATGTTTCCACACTGGTGGATCAGGAGGGGCTACGAGTTCAGTCTAAATGTGTTTTAACTGGCTGCAGATTCAGTTTTGAGGTTTGTTAACTAGACGTTCTTCAATACGTTGGTGTTTTTCTGCCTGTTGACACACCGACAGGACTTGGCATTGGCGATGCCAAGCAGCGGCTGCATCCTCCATTCCACCTTCGATTTCAAAGGTCAAAATCGTGATGTCATTTCGATCAATAGATCCGATTTACATTCAACATTGTGACACCACTAATAATTATTCACATCACAGAGTAAGAGCTCGTATTATCACTGAGGCTGTGCAGAACAAAAGAAACACGATAAACCTGACAGAGAGGAAGGAGGAGCTGATCTGAGAATGGGAGTGGACTAAACACTGACATTACAAAGCCAGTTTGGTGAATGTAGACAGATTGGATAATACTTAAACCTCTCTAATGCCTAAAAGTATTTATAGTGTAGAACTTCATCATGTGATCAAGTTCAGCTGACTAACGTGTGTAAACCTGCCAAATTACCAACAGTACTCACATAACCGGGTACGACTGCGTAAAAAATTATACATAAATATATGGGGAAACCTAACAGTCAATTTGTTGGAGTACATATGACCCATTTCCTGTCTCACTACACAAGCATAACAACTTATACAACTTTAAAAAAAATGAAGGTAGATGGTTTTTATGGAAAGATGTGTATTAATATATCAACATTTAGAAGATACAGGGAGAATTTAGAAATGCAACATAAAGCAATGATTACTGATGTAGAAATCCAAATGTGTCTTATTCTTTACTGAACTAACTGCTAACAAGGCGGGAAAAGACGAACAAAAAAAATGTGTTCAGTTGTGTTAATTCTAATATGACGGCTCCTGTTTTTCAGGTTCTGAGCTCAGGATTGTGCTGCTTGGGAAGAGTGAGGATGAGAAGACAGCACTAAGTAATCTACTCACAGGAAAAAAATACTTTCCTCAAATCTCAAAGAGCTGTACGGTCGCCTGTGGAGAGCGGAAGAGAAACCTATTAACAGTAGTGAAAATCTCAGAAGTCTTTGGTTTAGCTGCAGAGAAGCTCGGACACGAGGCGAAGAAGTGTGTCGCTAACTGCCTCCCTGGACCGAATGTTCTGCTGCTGTTGACTGACCCCCATGATTTCACTCAGGGGGACAGACAAACATTACAGTTCTTTGGTCAAGATGCTTTTGAACACTCAGTGGTTATAACACACCACAGGAGGGTACACAACTTCTCCGTGGCCCAAATGATCCAAGACTGCAAACAGAGGCAGCATGAGATGAACTTTGATCTCCTCAACCCCGATCGGCAAGAACTGATGGAAAAGATACAGAGCATTGTCTGTGACAAAAACGGATACTGAGGGGGCTGATCTCACGACGGCACCAGAGATCTCCAAACCTCTTCCCCAGCATGAATTTCAAGAACTGGTCGATCAGCTGAAGAACACAATGAGTGTCAAAGGAGAACATCTCCCCTGCAGTGTGGAGAAGATGAGAGCTGTTCAACCCAGATGTTTCACAGAAGAAATAATGACCAAAGCTCTGTTGAATGAGGCTGCAGGGCCTGAACCTGGACTGAAGGTGGCAGATAACAAAGAGGAGAGCAGGGAGACGCTCAGGATGGTGATGAATGGGAAAACTGGCAGCGGGAAGAGTGCGACTGGAAACACCATACTGGGCAAACAATGCTTCCCTTCTAAAGCCTGCATGAAATCAGTGACCATGAAGTGTCAAAAGGCAACAGGAGAGATTGACGGGCGGCCTGTCACTGTGGTTGACACCCCCGGGTTGTACGACACAGCTCTGTCTGCTGATGACATTAAAGAGGAGCTTTTAAAGTGTGTCACTTTGTTGGCTCCTGGACCTCATGTGATCCTTTTGGTGTTGCAAACTGGTAGATTTACACAAGAGGAGGAAGACACCATAGAACTGATCATGGGTTCTTTGGCAAAAAGTCACAAGACTACATGATTCTTTTATTCACCAGTGGAAATGAACCTCAGGGTCAGATGATTGAGACTTACATTGAAGAAGACGGCAAAGACTTTGTCAAAAGTTTTATCAATGAATGTGGAGGAAAGATGAAGAAGCGAAAAGAGCAGAGGAAAGGTTGGCAAAGCAGCTGGATGAAAGTCAACAAATCCAATGGGAACAAATGCTTGAGAGTGATAAAACAGAAAATTAATCTGGAAAATATCCATCTGCTAAAAGACAGTCAGTGCTGAGCAAAGAGGAAGTGAGATTAAAACTAAAGGCCTGGGAAGAGGAACGGAGGGAATCGTGGCAGAACTGGTATCGAGAAAAACAAAGGAGACTACAAGAGGTGCAAATACAACTTAAAAAACTCATGCAAGAATATAAGCAGGCACAAGAGAGATATGAGAACACAAGAAAGGAGGACATAACCCAGAAGAGAACTACAGGAACAGAGCTGAAAGAACTCCAGGAAACCCTCAAGAAAAATCTGGAATTCATGACCAAAGTGCTCAAAGTGGAAGCAAGAAAGCAAGCTGAAGAAGTGAACGTTTTCAAACACAAAGACAGAGAAGACTTTTCAGCCCAACAAGATGTGAGAAAGTGGATTCTAGAAAAACTGATTAAAGACAAAAGATGCCAGAAAGACCTCGAACGATGAATAAAAAACATGAGCAAGAAATGTTTGAGCTAAGGCTTTTCTGCCAAACAGGCGACCTGGAGGAAGAAATCAAAGAACTAAAGATGAGTCATGACAGAGAAGTAGACAGATGGATAGAAGAGCATTTAAACTCAAGTAATAAACTGAGATATGTCATTTCATGAGAGGTTTTTCCTCAAAGAGGCCAAAACAGAGGCAGCGTTGAACCACTGAACTGAGTTTAGAAACTTAAACCAAAGATGTTCCAATGAAGATTGATGAGGTGAATTTATGGGTACCGATTTTGATGTTCAAGAGCTCTTCTGACGATGTTTTCTTTACTGTTGATACGGCAGTGTTTCTGAGGACGAACTCTAAAATATGATGTTGGATGTATGTAAACAGACTACAGGTTGTTAAAGAAGGTTTGTTCAGCTGCCAAGTCAGTAAAGTCATGAAAATTATATTTACTTCGAGCTCACATTCACCTCTTTACATTATAAAATGTACTAAAGCTACATTACAGCACATTTTAATTGTATTCAACAAATGAAAGGTAAAAATGTTTGTGAAACCAAAATCAACAAAAAAAAAAAAAAAAAAAAACCAAATCAGAAAGGGGATCATCATATTTATTTTACTTTAACAGGATGTGTGGGCTTTTTTCTTTATCTAACTGGAGTTCTGCAGTCGCTGCCATTATCCTTTTTATCAGGTTAGCGTTTAGTTAAAGTACGTTTTTGATTTTTGTCAAATCTTTTTCTCAATGTAGTCATTAAGTTGTTTTGGGGTTTGTTTGTTTTTATGCACTCAGTAAAAGTATTCTCGTTTATTCATAACAAAAATAAAGTTTCCATTATTGAAAACTTTTTATTCCAGCCATGCTCAGACCAGCAGAGGTATAACATCATTCAGCTTCCTGCATTAAGATTCTGAAATAAAGTAATTCCTGCATTATCAGTCTCAGACTATATCAACACCTAAACAAGATTTATCAGGACATCTTTATATCTTTATCTGTCTGATTTACTCCTGACCTGAGTTAAAGACACACCTGTGAAGATATCAGACGGGGTCAGCGGCCTTGATGAAGTCTTAAAACCCCGTTTTATCGTCGTTTCACAGAAACTCTGCGTAAATATTGTTTCTTAAAACATGCAGGCGGGCCTTATCAAGTTCCTGAAACCAACGTGACGTTTCCAGGAAAACACAGTTTGGGAAACCGCAGCTGAACTCACGTTTCTACTTTTACTTGCTTTCTCTTTGTAAGATTGCAGAATGATAAATTGAGATACTCCGAATGATTCTACAATGTCAGTCGTCATCAGCGGCAGTTGGTCAGTCAACCGTAGCCAACTCATTGTCTTCATACAACGATCACTGTCTCCTGATGGAACAAAAGGATTGTCTCAGATGACTAAATCTCAGATCTTTTACTTTCATTTATTTCAGTGAGCACCAGCTCCAAAAAATGGTCAATGTGTGCGTCTTTAAAAATTAAGGGCCACTAAAAAACGGCAGCATATTATGAAGTGCTCTGAAATTACTGCAGTTAAAAAAGGAGGCTTGTTGGTCATTAAAATGGGGGGGGGGGGGGTAATTTCCAATGACCCAGGAGCTTTGAGGGTGAAAATCAACATTTCTGGTTGGTTGAATACCCGCAGAGTTTTATTTCACCCACCTAATTTAGTCTGCAGCTGTGCGGCATCTACTTTAACAATTGTTTTCCATCATCGAGAATTTTAGCTTCAAGATGGCTGAAGAGAGGAAAGCATCCAGCTGACCAACAACAAGGTCTTCACTTTAGCTTTACACGGAATCTTCATTGTTGTTGTATGGCCTTAATTTTTATTGTCGTTAGCCTAATTTGAATAATCTCCCTGGGACCTCACACCCTGGTCGGAATGCACCATTAGGTTTTAATTCAGTTTAAAAGTGGCTGTTGATGAGGAGTCAACTTCAGACACAAACAGTTCGTCATGTTCATCTCCCTAAAAGTCCAGCTATCAGCTGGAAATAATCATTATTTACATTATTTACATTTATTTACAAGTCCAATGTCTATATCTGGTTCAGTAAAATAAAAGGTGGAAGCTAAGATGATGAGTCTTAGAATACAGGCTGTGCTTTAAATTATTAAATATTATATAACTCATATATGACCCTCTAGTTTCCTTTTGGGAAAATATCAGGTCATTTTCAACTTTGGCAGGTCACATCAGGTCATCAAGGAACTATAATTTTTTATGAACTAGCCTGAGACCGGTTTTCATGGTACACCTGCACACAATCAGCTGCCAGTGATCAGCGGTTAGTCACTTGTGCGTCTGCATTCTCACATAAATTTAAAATAAATCACACCACAGCTGATAAATCAGATGCATCAACTGATTAAAACAAGCATTCAAACAATGCTGATAAAATTAAGGCAGATTCATTTTTGTCATACCTGTGCAGAGCCCTGCCTCCTAATTCTGCTGCTAAAAAGGGGGTCTGAAGCGAACTGAATTCAGTGCGAATCAGGAGAGTATTTTATGACCTACAACTACAGTACAACTACAAGATTTATCTGGTGAGTAAACTCAATGATAAACAAAATGCTAATGTATCTATGTGTGTTATAAAAAAAGGCCGCATTCTTAAATCGAGTGATTTGAAAGCTCCTCTGAACTTAGTTTTGTGTGCAAGAGCTGGCACTTTGAAAACTTCAGCAGCCAATGCAATTCTGGGAGACGTAAAGTTTGGCCGACATGGTGGCTCATCAGAGTGTGTTAAACATCAGGGAGAGGTGAGAGGATGTCAGGTTTCCCTGGTGGAGCTTCTTGCCATGCACAGAAGATTCAAGGAGGAGGTTAAGAAAGATACAGTCAAGTGTTTCTCCCTCTGTGACCCTGAAGGCATCCACGCCTTCATCCTGGTCCTACCTGTAGGTCCCCTCACCGATGAAGACAAGAAAGAGTTAAAGACCGTCCAGGACACATTCGGCTCTCAAGTCAGTGACTTCACCATGATCCTGTTCACTGTGGACTCAGATCCTACAGCTGCTGTTAAGTTCATGGAGAATGACCCAGATGCAAAGCAGCTCCGTCAGAGCTACAAGGGAAGATTCATCGTCTTTAACATCAATGACAAGCTGCAGGTCCCCGAATTAATCCATGGTGTGGAAAAGATGAGAGCCGTCGGATCCAGAAGCTTCACCAGACAAATGATCGTCAAGCCTCGACGGATAAAGTTTCCAAGAAGTGAACCTCAACTAAAGATGGAGGACAAAGATCAGAACAGAGAGCCTCTCAGGATGGTGCTGATTGGGAAGACTGGCAGTGGAAAGAGCGCAACGGCTAACACCATTTTGGGAAAGGAATGCTTTCAGTCCAGAGCCAGCATGAAGTCAGTGACCAGGTTTTGCAGAAAAGAAGGAGGAGAGGTTGATGGACGGCCTGCTGCTATAGTCGACACTCCCGGCTTGTTCGACACAACTCTGAGCAACGATGAAGTAAAACAGGAGCTTGTGAAATGTGTTGCCTTGTTGGCTCCTGGACCTCATGCCTTTTTAATGGTGGTGCCCATTGGCCGCTTTACACAGGAGGAAAAAGATACTGTGGAAATGATCAGGAAGTTTTTTGGCAAGAATTCAGAGGACTTCCTCATTCTTGTGTTCACCAAAGGAGATGATCTCTGAAATAAAACAATGGAATATTACATAAAAGAATATAGTGAAGACTCTGTCAGAAAGCTGATCAGTGCCTGTGGAGGACGGTACCAAGTCTTCAACAACAAAGATCAGAAGAATGGTAAAAAACAAATCAAACAGCTGCTGACCTGCATAGACACAATGGTGAAGAAAAACGGCGGAGGATGCTACACCACAGAGATGTTCCAAGAGGCTGAGGCAGCCATACAGAAGGAAGTGAAAAGGATCATGAAGGAGAAAGAGGGAGAGATGCAAAGAGAGAAAGAAGAGTTGGAAAGAAAACGTGATGAAGAATTTCAAGCAAAGAAGAAGAAAATTGAAGAGGAAAGAGCAGAGAAAGACAAAGAACTTCAAGAAAAGGAGGAGTATATTAACAAAGAACAAGAGAAGAGGAAGAGAGAAGAGGAAAAGAGAGAAGAAGAAACCAGGGACCAGAAAATGCATGAAGACTATCAGCGACAACAGTGGGAACAAAAATTTAAAGTTCTGGAGAAAAAGATAAATACGGACTTAGAAAAAAATGAGACCGCTGACAGAAAGCTGATGAAAAACAGAGAAGACATGAGACAAGAACGAGAGGCTTGGGAGAGAGAACGAAAAGAATGGTGGGAGAAACGACATCGAGAAGATCAACAGAGAAATGAGGAGGAGCAAGCACGACTGGGAAAGCTCCGAGAAGAATACGAGCAGGAAAGAAACGAATACGAAAACAGAAGAAGACAGGAAGAAAGGCAGAGAAGAGAATTAGAGTTAATGGAATGGAAAGAAGTTCAAAAGAACTATGACAGAAGAGTGGAAGAAATGAAACAGAGGAACGAGGAGAAGGCCAGAAGGCAAGCTGAAGAGTACAACGAATTCAGACAAAAATATACAACAGACTTTGCAGCTCTGGTGGAAAAACACGATCAGGAAATGGAGCAGATGAAGCAGAAACAACAGAAACACAGAGAGCTCATGATAAAGCACCTGCTCATGAACAAAGTTTATCAGAAGGAGTTTGAAAAACTGAAGAAAAAACAAGAAGGAGAAATGAACGAGCTTCTCTTCACAGAGAACGGAGAAGATGATCTGAGTGAAGAAATCAACCAACTGCAGCGAGCGCACGAAGAAGAAGTCAACGAGTGGATTCAGCTCCGAGCTGAGAAGTCTTCAGATGAGAAGGGCTGCACCATCTTATAAGAACACGGCACAGCAAAGTAGTTTTTCCTGTTTTAGTTGAATCTGACGGGTTGAAGGGTTAGCGTCTTTAAGACATTCTATATTATAGTTCTATTAAATCAGCTGTACAGGAAGTGACAGACAGATATGTGCTGAATGTTGGCAGGCTTAATAACACGTCAGTGAAATATTCAGTCACGTCTTTTTGTCTTTAGCTCAAAACTCACGATAACACTTTGGAGATTATGCTTCAGTTGTGTTCATTAATGTAGAAAATCAACCCAATAGTTGTCAAGAGTAATTTTACTTTGATGATTCGTGTGGTGACAGATATTTGGGGGTTTTCTTATCTGATCAATGTGTTGTCTTGTTGTTGTTTATGCAAATGACATACGGTTAATGAGTGGGCGCTGATTACTGATTCCAAATAAACACAATAAACATGTTGAAAGTCTTTCCTTCCTCCTGAACGGTATTTAATGTCTCCCTGCTCGGCCGTACAATTGAGCCTGTTTTACACGCCAAATTGGTTCTACAGAAAAACATTTCTGCACAGCAAAGTTGTTGTGACCGTCCCGCAGTGAGCTGTTCTTACCTGTACTGTACCACCATCATGTTCTGCTCCCCACAGTGCCGGGCACAGCGGATGTACCTCATCCAGCTGGATTTACTGGGATCATTACCGTCGATAAAGTGCTGTAACGTCCCCTCGGCGTCGTAGATCTGGAACACACAGATGTGCAGCTTTAGAGTTGACAGCCATACATACACAGACAGAGGTCGTTGTGTGGTGTGTGTCTGTGATCATCTCTGTTTCCTTCATATCTATATGAAATAGTTTTAATTTGTTCAACAGCCTCAGTGCTTTGATGAGGTAATAAACAACAAACAGCCAGTGGTATAAAAACAACATTTAGGAAATAGACTATTCAGTTATAGATGAGGAAAAATGTGTTCTTATTTCATTGTCTTTATTTTTAATATTCAGATTTTTGTCTTTCCTGAAAAATGCTCCAATGCAGTGGTGTAGTCTACTTTTCTGTAGTGGGTATACTGTCATACTTGTACTCATCCATCATAGAGCGACGCGCGCGCACACACACGCACACGAGCGCGCAGTGTCTCCATCGATCACCACACTAACGTTGTTCAGGTTAGCTAGTTCTAACCACCTACCTGCTACAGCTAACCATGCTAACTTCACTCACCGGCTAACTTCGCGGTAGTGCCGGGCTCGTTGTCGGTCACCTTCTTTAGGACAGCCGCCTCACCTGGCTCTTCTTCTGTCGTCGGAGGGAAAACTTCCGAAAACACTGAAATACTGTCGTCTGTTTTTCGTTTCATGTCTCCTTCGTGTTTAGCGCTAGCCAACGAATAATTTCGCGGGGTTTGTCAGAGCCGAACAAGTGTGGTGCTGTTGCTTAGCAACGGGTCACAGGCCACAGGCGACGGAAGCCCCAGACGTCCAAAAGTGAGTAACACAAAAAGGGCGAAAGAGTGAAAGTGCAACACAAAATGATTTTTAAGAAGGTATACAGAAATCACTGACCTCTTCTAATGGGTATACGGCGTATCACGTAAACTACACCACTGCTCCAATGTAATTTATTTATAGAAATATGTGACCAGAAGATGTTTTCTCTTTTCTTCAATGAAAAACAGACATTGTATTTAAATGCATTAGGACAAATTAGAGATCTGACAGAAACGGAGGGGAGGACAGTCAGATGTTTAACATACACTTCAACTTACAGATCAATTCTACAATATTTATTCCCATTTCAAGGACATGCAGTATTTCACTTCAATAAAAGGCTACACGTTAAATGAGGGCCTCACACCGGGAAACGTTGACGTACATAATCATAATAAAATAGTATTTATAGCACATTATATATATATATCATTTGAATGCTTCTATAGTTTCATCACATAACAGCGCGATCATGATTCACTTTAAAGTTTCCTGAAAATGAACCAACAGTTGGTGTACTTCTCAGCTCAGACAGACAGAAATAACTCCAGCTGATATGAAACGTTTCAAACAAGCATCTGCAACAAATCATTATCCTCTCCTCCACAGAGTGGCTGCAGTTGTGATTATTGGGCGTTAAACGTTATACAAACCTGATTTACACCTGCTTAAAAGCCTCTCTGCTCCATCTGCCAGCGACGCAGTCTGGAAAACAACCCCTGAGGGCTAAAAACACTTTTTCTCAGGTAGTACATGAATGTGAAACATAAACCAAACAAGACTCCATTTAGAACGGAGGAGGAAGTGCAGAGATCTATCCAAAGAGAAGACGTCAGGCAGGAACTGGCAGGAGCTTCTTTACTGAATGTAGACAGATTTTCTACCATTAGGACGTAATTACCACACAAAATATTTAGACTTAATGGTAAAAGTTTTATTTCCTAATGACACTCAGAGAATTAATCTTTTTAAGACTGCTAAAATTCTCCAATAGACCCAGTGACTTCTCTTCTGGGACATTTTCCCATAGACTTCAATACGAACTGACTTCTTTTTATAACAAGTGGTTTCACCCCTTGGTGGTCATCAGATAAAAAGAAGGTTTAAGGCCCTTCAGTATTGGCTTCGCCTTCCAGCCCCAGAGTCTGAGTCCAGGTTCAGGTTTCTACCTGAAAACCAGCTGCTAATAGGATTCAGTTTCACGGTCAGCTCCATCAGATAAATTATTTAGAAATATATTTTTTAAAAGAGGAACATTTCTGCTTTCAGAGATTGTGTTGTTGTCCGCAGACAGACACAGTGCTGCCATGTTAAGAGAAATACAAGAGTCAGAACTGACTGTAAATGACTGTCCCATCTATTAGTCTGCTGAAACGCTGAACGTACTGATGGCAGTGTTCCCGCCTCTGTTGCTACGGTTACTACAATACAAACAGGTGATTTGGGTTGAAAGACAATATCTGTTGTTATGGCAACAACAACAACAAAAGATCGCGGATTTCAAGAAAAACTTAAACCGCCGCTTTGGTGTGGGAATCGAACATGGATATCCTGCGTCATATTCGGTCCTGACGTGGACTTTGTCACTCTATAGATGACCTCTGTACAGTTTTCTCCATCACTCTGACCACTAGATGTCACCTAGCAACAGAACCAGGCGATGATGTCATGGTGCTGACAGGAGCCCCGTGGGCTGTTTGTTTGTTTTTGTTTTGATTTGTTTTGTTTGTGTCTTTTTCTGTCCACCTGTGAGCGGCCTCTCAGACCAGCAGCTGTTTTCCAGCTCGATGCTGATCTGTCAGAGGTTCTTCCTTCTGTGTTTATCCAATCCATCCCGACTAAATTCCATCTGAAAGACAAACGGCCAGATTCAACATGTTTAGTTCAAGGGCCAGAAAACGCTGCCGGCTTCGCTTCACAGCTCCGCTCTGCACAACAATCATCACAAAACACAACTTCAGTTTGTGTTTGTGTGAGACGGACGGCGCTTCACACTGACACACTAACACCACACGTCACATGACCCGCTAGAGGAGGAGGAAGGTCTGGGACGCTCCTCATCGCAGCATGAATCACTTTCTTAAATAATTCATTTAAACAATATGAATAAAATGTTTATTTGTTTAATCTCTGTTGAGTCCAACTAAAACTTCAAACCTGCTGAACTTTCCTTTAAATTTATCTGGAAATCAAAAATTTGCCTCCTGTTCATCACAAAGACTGAGTCTCTTTGATCTCTTCATCAAACTCTGAGCAGGAAGGTGGATTTTCCCAAAACAGTAAAGTCAACCACCTGTTTTAGCCCTGAATCTCAGAGACGCCGTCTCTCTTCAGACTGGACTCTTTATTCTCACTGACGACCGTCAACAATCTGCACAACCTCAACCAACAGCTGAGACAGTGTGTGTGTGTGTGTGTGTGTGTGTGTGTATGTATATCAGAGAGTGTGTCTGAAATTTACTGACAGTGTTTTGACCTTCTGACCTGATTACTGAGAGTAAATCTTCTCCTTGTCTGGACTGAGCACACGCTACAGAGATACTGAGTGTGAGTGTGTGAGAGTGTGTGAGAGTGTGTGTGTGTGTGTGTGTGTGTGCAGACAGGAATGTGCTCCAGTTATCAGTAAAGAACACTTAACAGCAGCTCTGAACTAACGCTGGCATGTAAATGGCTGCTTCACCATCAGAGGATGATGTGTGTGTGACAAGTGTGTGTGTGTGTGTGTGTCTTAAACATGTTTATCACGGTGTGTGTGTCAGTAAGTCACTAATGCAGCTGTGAGTCATCATGTCTGAGAGTGTTACAACACACACACACACACACACACACACACAGAGGCTGCTTGGAGGCGTTTTAGAAAAATTGAAAATGAATCAAATTAATTTAATAACTAAAAGTCTGAACTTCGAGGGGAAAAAGAAACTTGTTCCGGATCGTCCAATAAGAAACGAGCCCACTGCTCGACTGTCTTCGCCTCAGTATGACCTCATAGTTAGACTTTGTTGCTAGGCGACATCTAGTGGTCGTAATGATGGCGACAAGAGCAAAAGGGAAAACGTGCCGGTAGTTTACAGAGCGACAGCAGAGCTGTGTTTGATTCCCATCTGACAGGAGCCGTTCAAGTCGTTTTCTATTATCCATTATGGTTTGATGCTGTTGTTGTCATTGTTTTTGCTGTTGTTGTTGGTGTAACCACGACAACAGACATTGTCTCATGTGGAGGAAGATTTAATTTAAACCTAAATCAACGTCTGGTAAACGCTGCTGATGGTTTCATTTGAAGGAGAATGTGTGTTTGTTCGTTTTGTGCTTTAACATTGTGTTGATGAGGAGGACCAGCCTGATGTTCAGCTGGAGGACAGCTTCTTCTTCTTCTTCTTTTTCAGTCCACATCCTGTAAAACTGTTCCTGAAAGCCGATCAATGTTCACACGCTTCTCTTCTACAGTTAATCAATGAGACTCCACTAATTCTACTGTTATCTGCTCTCTTCATCGGCCTCCTCCTCCTCCTCCTCCTTCATCTCCTTCACCTCTTCCTCCCTAATCTTCTGCTCCTCCTCCTCCCTCAGGTGGTGGACAGAATAATGTGAACACTGAATAAATCCAGGAACATGAGGACATGAAGCTCCGCCCCTCGCTCTGGACGCTGGATCTGGAACCAGTCTGGGTTCATAGTTGACTTGTCAAGCAAAATGAAATGGAGGTTAAATAAAATGAAAACAAAGGCTCAGTCCTCCTCATTCATCCCACCGGTGACGTGCTGGTATTCGTCTCTCAGTTTTCTTTAACACAGCCTGTTGTTGAGGACTCCATTTTTCAGCAGCAAGCCCCATAAAGTGTGCCGCCATCGCTGCCATCAACGCCGCCATCACCACCGCCGCCGCCAGCGTCGTGCCCAAGAGCAACAGTCTAGGCCTCCACGTAACGTCGGAGCAGCTTCGCCATCTGAAGCGGCGCCGTCAGCCGACCCATAAATCAGAGGGCTAATAATTGCTCAGAGAAACGGATAATATTTGGATAACCGACGCCGATTCACCTCAACGTCAACAGCAGAGTTCACGTCTGCTGCTTTCTCACACAACAAGGACGACTGGGCAGGACCAGCAGAGCAGGACACACAAAAACCACCCAGGCTGAGCCCCCCCCACCACAGGGGGCTTCATCAACACCCAGACCAAGGTACCACCACCAACAGGGCTGGACTTCAGTTGGGACCAGTTTTCTGACTGCCCCCCCCCAGAGGTCCGACCAGTCCACTTCAGTCCACCACTGATGGACCTCTTTAGTGTCAGACCTGTGACAGGAAGTGTTTCAGTGTCAACAGTCTCCGGTCCAACAAGCTGCACATGTTCACACACACACACACTGTTTTTCCAACATGAAGGTGCTGATGGAAAACCCCGTCTTTGTTCTGGAACCCCTGTGGTTACCATGCCTATGGGGTGATGTCACACAGCGTCAGAAATGAACTGAGCTAACCCGGCTCACCGAGTGGGTTTAACCAAACAGCGCCGGACTGCGGGGCGGTTTACAGAGACCACAGTCTGATCTGGGACTCACATGACCCCCCGGGACCTGAACGGGGTTCAGGTCTTAAGAATCACAAAGGAGGATGGAAACAGGAGCAGACGGAGGAAAGACCAGCTAGAGCCGAGGATCCTAAACCCTGAGGACCGATGGTGAACCACCCCGGGTCCAGGTCACACCTTCTACTCCACTTCGGTGGCAGATCTGGTCCAGACACAGGTCCTAATCAGTTCATCATGTCGGATCCTTCGTCACCGAGAAGACGTTTATTTTTATTCCCACAAACAAAGTCCTACTGACCCAAATGTGTTAATCCACCGCTGAAAATAGTCCCCAGTGAGCAGCTGGGAGCCGGCCGACCTGCAGAGAGTTAGAGACTGATGGAGGATCAACACAGTGGTGTCCAACCTGAGGGTCGGGGCCCAGCAGGGGGTCGTCAAGGTACGGCAGAGAGATCAGAGACTTTTTTAAAACCAGAAGAAACCAGATTTGGAGAAGAAGGTGGATCTGACCTGCTCTGGCCTCTGTCCTGATTGGGTGGTCCAGTCTGTCAATCAAAATGAACATCATGTTGTGTTGAAGACTGTAAACTAGAGACTGAGACCATAAACTCATCAGAAAAACGTTTACTGAGGAGGAGGAGGGACATTTTCCCATAGACTTCAATATAAAGGAGGAGGAGGAGGGACATTTTCCCATAGACACCAACACAGTCTGACTTCTTTATTGCACCTTGACGCTCATTAGATAGACTGCAGGTTTAAGGCTTCCCAGAGTCCAGGTCCAGCTTCTGTTCCCTTCAGTCGGACCAGATCTGCTCTGCTGTGGTTATGACATCACCGTTTCCTCACGTCGTGGAGCCGACGAAAGGACTTCGCCTTTGAATAATTTCACTTTAACAGCTTTGTCTCACGAGTCCGGAGTTCTCAGGTCTGCTCCGATAAAGTAGAAAACCAGCGACGTGCCGCTCCGGTATCAACGTGGTCTCACGGCCTCCAGCGGCAGGAAACCAAAACACATAATCTGACATAAAACCATCAACGGTTACGTAAGGAAAGCGATGATGTCAGCGGCGATGGGACCCGAATACAGACGTTTAAACAACCGTTAAATAGTGACATCAGTCAAGAAAACATTACGGAGCCTCGACTGGACGCTGTGACCACAAAACCAGTGAAAACACAAAGTCGATGGGAAATCTGGGGGGAATACAACAACACAAACACAACCAACTCACTGTGATCCAGTTACAGGACCCGGAGAAAGAAAACAGTTTTATCTGTCTCATGATGCTGGAAGCCAAGATACCAACAGGCGTGTTGGAATTTTCTGAATCCTCGTGTGTCTCATCATCATCCCACACTAACAAAATATTTAGCCTCAAACTGTGCGGCTGAAGTTTTCCTTTCTCTGAATCTGGACTGACGGCCCGTCCCGTCTCAGATCTGTCCGAAAGGAAAACTCCCGTTAAAAAACTCCCGCAGGACGAGGTCGGAGCGGCGACGTCAGGACCGGGGACTCGTGTTTTCACTGCACATTCTTTTCAATCAAGAAGGCCCGGAGGTTCGGACCGGGAGGTCACCGGTTCGAATCCAGCCAGGGAGAGACTGAGAAACAGCCTGAACAAGAACTGTCAAACAAAAGTGGGAGGTATTTATTTAGCTTTGACTCGATTACTGAACGAGCCCGAGGTTCTGCTCACTCAGGGAGACTTTCTTTCTTTCTTCAGGATATTTATCTCGTGCCTGAATAATCAGATCACAGTCTGATTATTGAGCCAAGTCACTTTATTCATCCTGTCTGAGCAGCAGGAACATTATTACTCACTTTAAAACAGTTTGATCTTTAGCATTGATTAGGCTGTTGATTCATTTTCTGGGTTTCTCTATTTAACATTTAATAAATTTTTATAACGTATTTATTCACATTTCATAATATTACAGCTGCTTACCACATTTTCATCCACTCTGTTTGTACAGCAACGTAAAAGGAAGAATTAGAGTTCTATAACATCTAAAGGTGGATGTTAAAGATCCGTGTGGTCTACAGGTAGACCTCCATCTGAGCTCTGATTCTAAATCAGGTCCAGGTTCTGTATTAAAGTATCAAAGGTCTCAGTACACAGAGGAATGCTGGATTCGGAAACGGGACTTCTGGGATGTTGTGATGTCACAACAAAGCGGTCTCCTCAGCCACGCCCACCAGGACCCACCATCCAACGTCTGCTACATTTTTATTGGATCACTCAGAAAAGAGGATCAGATCCTCTCCTCTGATTGGCTGACTGACCTGCTGTTCCCGGAGAAACTGAGAGATGAGATGGAAAACAACACCGAGATGATTTCTGGCTCTTAACATCTCAAATATCTCTTCTTATTGATATCAGTCCTTCAAAATAAAAGGCTTGAGAAGTTCATTTTTCTGTGGCTGTGTTTTTGTCTTGACGACAGCACCGGGGGGGTCAGTTGTTCCACCAACACTCCAACACTGAGCTTTGCCTCGGAGGAGATCAATTTGTCGAGCCGTAAAATACTGCAGCGCCAGAAAATCCTCCGCTGTTCCACCCAGACGTAACGGCAAGTTTCTTAATTAAAACTGGCCCTTCCTGGACACCATAGACAACATGACACAAGCTCCCTGATTGGCTATAGGACACACATCTCTTCCTGTTTCAGGAGGCGTCAATAAGCGAGTTTAACAACCAGTGAGTTTTAATGGGATCTGTGTGTAAAGCTTCTTCATCAATAGGCCTAATGACCGGTTTAAGCCCGGCAGCCGATAATCTGCCGACGGTTAGAGTCAGGTTAACGGATCAGCACTTCTCCGGAGCCCCGGGGGCTCAAACGCTGGCTCCAGACCACACGCCGGGTCCTGGGTTATCTCTGCAGGGTTCAAACACACCAACCGTCCAGAGATATTTGAGTCAATCTGGTTCTGTGGACAGAAACTCCCCTTTTTATGGAGGGAAAAGTTTCATTCTTATTATATATTTTGACAAAAACGTAGAAGGAGGAAAGAAAAGAGAACAAATCTGGAAAATTCAAAAGAGGAACGAACCGTTTGTGAAATTCTGTCAATGATTATTTCTTCCTTCTTATCTGAAAGGATTAAATATTGTTTTTTTTAATGAAGCACTTTTAGAACCAAAGTCAAAGGAAATACTAATATTAATAATTTTTTATATTGTTAATATTGATGAATAACATCTTTATGTCACAAAAATTTAAAAAAAGCTAAATTAAGTTTTTAGTCATTTTAAGAGAATATTAGAATTCTATTTTAGGGTTAAAATATTAAAACATACTTTCCTAATAAATTTCTGCTATCAAAGGTGTCTTTGTGTGAAGTCATCAAAATTATTTACTATTTACAATTATTTTAATTTTTGGATATTAGTCGTCATTCTGACATAAAGACACTAAGTTCTTCTTCACTGAACCAATTCAGTCTGTCGTTGCCATGGTGAACGGTGTCAGACATACTCGCTAAATTAATTATCTTAATTAACTCAATAATTAACAGTAAAATCCTGTTGACGGTAAACTCCTGACTGGACTTGGCTTACATTGTTTTGTATGTCGCCCCCCCCCCCCCCACACACACAAACACACACACTATGACCTCTGACCCCTGACCCTCCGCCTCACCCCCCCCAGCCAACAGCAGAGAGACTGATGTCCGGTCAACCGACGTCTGCCTGACCTTTACCGGCACCGCCACAAGGGACTCATCTATCTCTCTGTCTCCCAGCATCCTCTGCTCCCCCCCACCCCCCACCCCCCTCCAGCCCCCAACCCCCCACGGGTGCTAATGCAGCTGTTTATAACTGCCACATTGACTTTCTCCTGCCACTGTATGTAAATACAATCTGCTCTGATCAATGGACTGAGAGTTGACATGACGCTGACCACAACCACACAAACACACACCGCACTGCACAACCTGTCACACAACAGCACACAAATTTATATCACAAACACACAACCTCAGGATAAAACCAGCCGACACAACACAAACTTCGCACGCCCGTTTCCTACAAGGAAGAAGCTGACGAGTCTGTGGAAGTAAAGATTGACCCGAAAACACAACAAACGGCACCACGCGGCCCTTTGGCGAAGCTCCGCCCCCACAAACAGGCCACGCCCCGCTCACCTCCCACAGGTGTCGTGTGTTCCTGGCGGCTCCAGACTGCAGCTTGTCCAGCAGCAGGGGGATTCCCTGAAACGGGCCGATCCAGGTCCCCTGAGGGATCCGCTGGGCCGCACAGATCCCGTAGCCCAGACCAGGAACTGTACTGGTGCACAGACACACCTGGACACACAACGATACACAAAGACACACACACAGCACACACACATAGATCACGTTAGTGCAGGTATAAAGTCCAACTCTTTTAATTATGCTGTTTTAATCCTGGACTTTATTTTTATCTTTGTGAAGAAAAGTGTTAAACAGATAAAGTTATTATGATAATTATTAATAGCAGTCTTACAGTCTTTAGCCCCCCACCAGAATCACTGTTCATTATTATTGTGTAATAAATATTCTGACACTTGAAAAAAGGTCCAAATATTCATGTTAACACAACCTTAAAAATATAACTGAAGATTTAAATCTTAATAAAAAGTATAGAAGAATCATTTAAATATTTTTTTTGTGTGATATAAATTAAAGTTATTATTAATATTACAGATCAGTGGCAGCTCTGGAGATTTTTATTCAACATTTTATCATTCCAAATCTTTACGTTGAAAGGATTTCAAAAATATCTGCAAATAATGAGACATTGTCTGCGGCTCAGAGGAAGACGGTGCGTTCACTGTCCTCCGTGTGTCTCACCTCTCGGGGCAGATCTCGGAGCCAATCAGGGACGTCCGGCAGGGTGACGGGTGCTGCCGAGCTGCTGGTGCCGACGAGCCGCCGCAGAGAGTGAAGAGGTCCGTGCATGGGACACTCGCCGTTCCTGTTGTCTGCACACATGTCACAACCTGGACACAAGGATCAACACAACGTCAACACAACTTCCACACAACGCGTTCACCTTCACTTTAAAATCTATTTCAGGAGCAGTGAGTTTCTGTGAACACTGAGCTTCCTTTTTACAGGAGACAGTGAATGTAACGTTGATGTTGAATGTGAGACTGTCGACAGAAAAATAAATAATATGGAATAAAAACAGATTTTGAAGATTTCTGAAACAGCAGAAAAGGTTAAAAGTCCGTATTTTATTCTGAAGATCTGATCTCCATCTTTGTTTGTTTTCTGAGTGATCTCGTAAACAAACAGCTGATTTCTGGAAAAACAACAAAAGGTTGGATGGTGGGGCCTGGTGGGCGGGGCTTGGGCTGTTGTGACATCACAAAGTTCCAGAAGTCCTGACTGCTGGTTTTAAAGGTTCAGTTTCTGAATCCAGATTGTAAAGGTTTCTCTGGACTGGGACTTTTGAGATGCTCACTGGATTAATGCAGAACCTGGACCTGGTTTAGAACCAGAGACCAGCTGGAGGTCTACCTGTAGACCATCTGGACCTTTAATGACATTAAACATTCTGCAGTTTTTAAAGACAGAGCAGCTCTGTTGACCTGAATTTTTGTCTTTTCATCTCTTAGAATCAAAAGTGAGAAAGACAGATTTTTTAGTTTTGGTTTTTGTGGTCGTGTAAAAAGTGAAAAACTGAAAGTAAAGAAAAAGGAGCGAAGGATCCGGATCCTGAGTCCAAACGAGGAAAACATTCATCTGGGCTGTGTTTTTCCAGGTTAAATGTGGCGAACAGCGCATTGCTGGGAATTAGCGAGTGTCAACATTTACTCAGAGATGCAGTCTGACAGTAATGGATGTTAATTGACTGTAGCAACATAATGAGAGATGATTATCTGGACAGAAAACTCCCACAGAGCAGCGAGACGGAGAGAAACAGGATGTTCGTGCTGCTTTTTTTCTGCTTCTCCCCAAATTAAATATCCTCCATCTGAGAGAGCGACAGCGACTTTTCCTCAGTGATTGATTGAAGTTCATTAAAGGAGATTACGGTCATTTATAAACCACTAAACGCAGCTCAGGTTCACGGACCAGTAAATGGGAAGAATGCACCGGCTGAACGCTGAGAGCTTTTTATTTCAGCTCATCTCAGCTGAGCGTCCTAAAGGGACACGTCCATCGTCCTCATCGTCCTCACAAAACACACAACAACATTCAAAATTTTCTCAGACAAACATCATCTGCTTGTTTGCTTCATATTTCACCTTCAACCAGGAGATTTTTGATCAGACATTGAATCAAATGTTCTCATTAAAGAACACAACGTCCGACGCTCAACACGTCCCCCCCCCATCTGCAAGAGCTCAAAGGTTCCTACAGACCCCTCACACACAGGAGATGAGAGATTCTGGAAACTCAAGACAACAAGGTTCAGGCAGTTACACAACGCCGGCTCCTGCTTCACATTTCACTCTCCGATCAAAATCAAATGTTTTATTTTTCATATCTATTTCATTAAAAATATGATTCACACATTTTTTGTTTCAACTTTTTAAAAATATCTCTCTGCTCTATTTTTTAGTAAATGAAGAGCAGATCTTTATTTCTGATTTTATTGAACTTTAGAAATGACAGGAAAATGATTTGTAGCAGTTTAAAAGGCTCTTAAACACACGATTCATCTCATGTGACGTTCTTTTAGAAATGCGACAGTTTTAACGTGTTCAAGTTTTTCACTGATGATGAATTCTCCTTTTTGTTTCGGAGGTTAAACTGACGTGACGACAAAAGCTCTCAGCTGTGAACGTCCTCCTTCACGGTGATGAACTGGCTGTGAACTTGTTATGGCGTCCTCTCCTCGCCGCCCATCGTTCAAACTCACTATTCTGTTACATCCATCGCCAGTGTTTAGACAGCTCCGCTCTGCCTCTGATCTCCGAGTGCTGGACGCCGTCTGCGGCCTTTTCCCTCCACAGACGGAGGATTTCTGTCTGTGTCTTCATGGAAACCTCCAGAACAAACACTTTGGGTTTTTAAAAGCCCAGATATTAGCCGGGTTCATAAACACATCAGGAACCTGAACCTGGTTCCGGTTTCTACTGATCTGACTCTGCTCCAGACTCGTCGCCGTGACGATCGGCACACGGCGAGCCGGTCGAGGTTCAGTGACAAACTGCTGGACTCCTCCTCAACCAAACCATCACACTTCATAAAGGATCTGGACGTTTCCAACACAGCTGTGAGTCCAGATGAGGCCGGACCACACAGCGAGGCCGCCGCTCCGCTCTGGAAACCCACAACCGACAAAAAGCCCTCCGGAGACGTTTTGCCTCCTTTCTCGGCTATTTTTCATCTTACGGCACATTTACTGTCCCGTTCGGTCTCAGCGCTCGTCAGAATCGGCCCAGAACGGCCTCTGTCCACCAACCGCTCCGCCTCAGGGCCACCAGCCGGTGGAGACCAAACGTGGAGCGAAAAGAGCAGCAACACTGGACTCAGTCAAACAAACAGCTAATGAGTGAAATATCAAACTTATTGAAATTAATAAAGATTTTCTGCAGCAGGACGGAGGTCACCTCCTCTGGGATCTTTAAACCTTCAGCCCGTCTGAAGCTCACATGAGATCGTACATATTAAACATGTTTTAAAGTCTGAATTAAACATTTTCACAACAAATATCTCAAAGTTTGACTGTAAGATGGAACTTTAAGAGAAGCTGCTTACTGTCGTCAGGCAGATTTAAATATTAATCTGTGGATTTTACAGCAACAAGACACACACAGTTTTCTTTGGACTGCTGAAGGGAATCTGGTCCCGTAAGCTGTTTCTGATGTTGTTTAGGTTGTTTTCTTTTTCTTTTTTAAATGACATTAATTTATACAATTTCAAACAGATGCAGTTCTCTCCAGATTCCTGTTTTTGTTTTTGTTTTTAATCAACATAAAGTTACTAAACAAACTGTATCTGAAAAAAACCCTTCCGTGATAAACGTCAGCCTGGAGCTGCTCGTGTTTGGACTGAAAAGGTTGGTGCTTAAAGTGGAAGATGAGATTTACTTCTTAAATGTTTAGTTATTTGGACTTAATGCAGGAAGGACGGATGAATGAAGTCCAAACACACAACAGGAAGTAAGAGGAGTGTGAACGTGTTAAACACGTTTTATTTGTGATGTGAAGTCAGACTGAGTGTGTGTGTGTTTGATAAAATCTGAGCGTTAACATCAGTCGGACTTTAATAAACTTCCTGCAGAAAGATCGATTTATTGAATATAAAAATCTGATTATTATTTTTATTTGTTTCTACTTTTTATATTGACCAAAAAAAAAAAAAAAACTACAGAGTAAATATTTTAATGTCATTTATTGTTTAAATTCTATTGTGTCTGTAATTTATCTGTGTTTTGTTGGGAATATACTGGAGATCAGCATTGATCATTTGAAGATGATTCAGTGATGAAAAGGTAAATGAAGGTTAAAGCTGCTAACAGCCCGAAAGGCTGAAACACCTTTAAACACAGAAACATCAGACAGTTATTAAAAAATTTATCTGCTCAGAGAAGAAACCAAAACGTTCAAATGAGCAGCTTCACCAAACAAACTGTTCGTGTTTATTTAAGAAACAAACATCTGAATTTAGACAAAAAAAAAAAAACTCAGTTTCACTTCAGTGTTAAAAAAAAAAGAAAAAAATTTATTATCTCCTAAATCTCAACTCAGTTTCTGAAAAACAATAATTAACGTGACGTTTGACTACCCAGGTGCATTATGGGACATGTAGGAGTGATTGCTGGATTTGGATCCAAGTTAAAGAATAAAAATCAGCAAACAAATCTGTTTCTGATCTTTATGGAAGTTTAATGTAAAATGTTCATTTATGAATTTCACTTTTCAAATTAAGATAAAGTAAAAACAGACATTAAAGTCCGGCTGGTTGTAAAATATGGAGAAGAAAGAACAGAATAAATGATTTACTTTATTTAATTTTACTTCTGAATTTTTGCTTTTACTTTACACACAAATTTCCAGCAATATTTCACCGGTCAGGAGGTTTTAATCAGATTATAAAAATTATATATGAAGACATATTGAATCTAATTCAAACATTTCTGTAAACGATAACAGTTAAAAATCAAAACGGACTAAACTTTTTTAACTCTCAGTTTTTATTACAACAATAATTGTCATTATCAATAAATCATCGTCATTATTTTTCATCTCTATTATTAATATTGGTGTAATTAATAATCGAGGTCAGACCTGACACAGGAGTGTGTGTGTGTGTGTGTGTGTGTGTGTGTGTGTGTGTGTGAGAGAGAGACTGCTTTATCTGCCCCCCCCCCCCCCAGACCCCAGAGACCTCAATCCGGCCGTGTTGGGATGATAAATAGCGGGCCGGTGGCCGGTGGATCGATCCCCCTCCCCCTCTCTCTCCCCCCCTCCCCTCACCCCATCACCCCCCCCCCTCCACAAACACAAAACTATATACGCCCATTAATTCCTGCTTGTCCCTCCATCCCTCATCGGCCCTGCCGGCGCGTATCGACGCAGATTACTGCTGATGGTCCGTTTTATCACCGCGGAATACACACACAGACAGACACACACACACACACACACACACACACACACACACACACACACACACACACACACACACACACACACACGAGGAGGCAACGATGATGATGAACTCTGAAGTTGCGCCACAAACGTCACAGCACGGACGGATCACGGGAGTATTATGGGAGACGGGACAGTAACACACACACACACACACACACACACACACACACACACCGAGTGTTACCCTAACTACACCTCAGAGGATATAATAATAATAATAATAATAATAATAATAATAATATCTGAATATGAAGAGTAAAAATCGAATTCATACAATATGTGCTGTTGTTATTTATTTTATATTTAATATTCAATTTCAGAAAAACAAACGAAAAAGAATCAGCTGTGACACAAACTACACACGCGCGCACACACTTCCGGTGGGCCAAACATTAAAGCAAAAGTAAAATTAAAGGTGAATATATACATAATAAAAACGTTCAGACAGATTCCAACCGACAGTAAAGTTTTATCATTTTATTAAAATGACGTGCTTTTTATTTTTAACATAATTTAATCCTGATTAAGGAGGACGAAGCGGAAATAAAACCAGGTTTCCACCTTAAAACCGTCAAACACGAGACCTCACTGTGGTCTGCACGTGCGCAGCGGGAAACGGACAGTGTGTGTGTGTGTGTGTGTGTGTGTGTGAGTGCGAGTTTGACGGGACCCGCCTTTACTGATGACGACGAGAGTGTGTGTGTGTGTGTTTGTTTGTTTGTTTGTTTGTGTGTGTGTGTGTGTGTGTGTGTGTGGACAGATATTGACAGCGTCTTCATGCCTTAAAGACAAAGGGAACACACACACACACACACACACACACACACACACACACACACACAGACACTACAGATATGTTATTAAAGAGTTTGATTGATTTGAATTCACGCGAGTAAAAACGTGATTTCCTGTTTCTTTTAGTTTTTTTTTTTCTGCAGGTAAAAAAAAAACAAACAAACACCCATTAAAATATTAATTTAACTGTTTATGTAGATTCTTAAAAATGTTTTAAAACTAAAACAAAACCAACTTCTGTCAGGTTCTTTTTTCCTTCTCAGATTTAAATTAAACTCATTTTTTTATCATTTATAAATATAATTTTCAATCAATCAGTGTTTGATCGGAGTTTCAGTCACATTAATAATCACCAATCAAACACAAAGCAGCAGAAACACGCCGCTTTTATTTTCCTGAAAATCTGAATGAAGTGAACTTTGACACGGAGCTGCTGTCTGACCTCTGACCTTTGACCTGCAGCTCTACTGTCCAACACTGCAGCTGTCTGAGTGGAACACCAGAGAACACCCAAATATCTGATTTATTTCACTAATTATTTAATTAAATCAGTCTTTATATTTTCAGAATAATAAATTAGACAAATTATTTTTAAATAAAAATTATTTACTTCATTAATTTCTCACCTGATTTTATTAATTATCATTAATTTCAGAGAGATGTTTCCCTGCAGTTAAATCCTGACGCTCATTTTGTGGAGCCTTAAATAAATTTATACCATGAAAACTATTTAAAAAGAGCAGAAATAATTAGAAACCAAAACGAGCCGAGGCTGAAATGAGCCTTTAACGACACGTCCAGTCTAATTATTAGAAATATTATTCAATAATTATAATAAAATTATTTACTGTGAAATCTTTTACACCGTTTAGAGAAGCTGAACGCTCAAAGAAACATTTCAGAAAAATTCAGCAGCGATAATTAAATTAATGTGCCGTTATTGATTATTAGCTGCGTGATCGGACTCAGCAGAGAAATACACAACTACACAGCGACCAGATTAACAACACAAAAAAGATGAGAAATAGAAACCCACAAAGTTAAGACACCCAACACGACCTCACCGTCCTCCCACTTCCTGTCACCTGTCCATCATGCAGCTTCAAAAAAAAAAAAAAAAAAGACACACACTCCACCTCTCAGGGCCGTGACAGGTGTGTGTGTGTGTGTGTGTGCGTACGTACGGTTGTTGAGCTCTCCTGTGTGGTTGCTCAGGGGGATGATCTCCATCCTCTGCTGTCCGTACAGGTAGTAGTCCAGCTCCTCTGAGGTCAGCTTGAATCTGGTCGTTGCTCCTTTCCCTCCGTCCTCACCGCCGCCGCCGCCGCTGCTCTTCACGCTGGACGACACCACCCCCACCCCCCCACAGCCCTGCTCTTTGGCCTGATGGAGGAGCCCCGCCGTTGGGTTGTGACCCTGCTGGTTCTCCGGGGGAACGACGACCAGCAGATCTCCTCCTCCCGGGCCTCCCGGTCCTCCTCCTCCTCCTCCTCCTGGACCTCCGGGCCCGGCACACACCGGAGCCAACGCCTGCCCAAAGAGAGCGATCTGCTGCGGCACGGGCAGCTGGGAGAGCGCCGCGGGGGCCGAGAGGGAGATGGAGGAGGATGGAGTGAGAGCTGCCGCTGAAGAGGAGGAGGAGGAGGAGGAGGAAGGAGCTGCTGAGGAAGATGTGGAGGAGGAGGAGGTGCAGTGCGTGGAGGCCAGCAGGTGGCTGTGCAGGCGGGACGGGCGCAGGCCGTCCACGGGGATGGAGAGGCGGTCAGGCGGCGGCGGCGGCGGAGCCAGAGGAGCTTTGAGCTGAGCCTGAGGGAAGAGCTGCTGCCAGTGCTGCAGGTAGGACGGGTCCACCTTCAGGAAGGCCGAGCCGCTCGGGTCGCCCGGCTTCAGCATGGCTGCTGGGAGGAAGCAGAGGGCGAGGCGTCAATCATCACGACACACAGACACACAAAGTCCAAGACAGGAGCAGAACAAACACAACCACACGACAACACAAACACCTGAACTTCACATTCAGAGGAAACACTCCTTCACATTTCATAAATAACTAAATAATCACATTTTCTTATTTTTACTCCTCCAGCTGATTTTTTAGAACACTGACATTTTCCCCAAAGTGTAAAGTGCTGTAATGTTGAGTTTGAGCACACTGTGTTGTGTTTTCATCAGATCCGGTGAATTCCTGCTGTTCAATTCATCCTAAAAGATTTTTTTTAAATATCTTTTAAAATGAATCCCTGAAGATTTGTCTGAATCTGATTCTTCTGGAGTGAATCACAGTTTGAGCAGAAAGTTGAGCAGCTCTGCTTTTTAACCAAACACAGTTTTTATTCTCATGCTGATAAACTGAATTCATTCAGCTCCAGTTTCTTGTTTTATCATCTGAAACATTAAAATCTCTTCTTCTGTCAGGAGCCGATTTTAATCATCTCTCATCAAACTTCAGAAAAAGTTGAATTTCTGTCCGACAGCTTCAGAGTCCAGCTCAGGTCCAAACTCTGTGATCCGGATCCGGGACCCTGGTCTCTGGACGCTGCGCTTCATTCCGGTCTCTGGTGGATTTTTAACGCGGATTTTACGCGCACATAAAGCGCCAGAATAAAAAAAAAGGAAAGAAGAACGAATAAAGAAATAAAAAGTCGGACTTGGATGAATTTAACCCGAAATCAGCCCGAATGAAGTGAAGAGTCCCGGACAGTCCGCCGGCTCTGCGCGCCGAGCGGAGGCAGCGGACGGCGGCCACAGACGGCCGGAGCTCCCGCTCTCACTGGTTTGTTTGTTTGTTGTTTGTTTGTTTGTTTGTTTGTTTATCTGAGTGAAGTTGTCGGAGCTGAGGAGGCTTACTGCTGTCGGGGGGTCTGCGGCTCCTGCGCGCTGAGTTCCGGTCGGTCCCTCCTCCGGGCTGCGGTGAACCATCGAGGGGAGCCGGACGGTCCGCTGCGTCCTGCGAGCCTCCGGAGCCAAAACTACCGGAGAGGCTGCAGCCGAGCCTCCCTCCCCTCTCCTCCTCCTCCCCCTTTCTCTCTCCTCCCCTCTCTCTCACTCGCTTATCTCCTATAGTCTCTCTCCCCCCTCTAATTATTTCTGAGCCTCTCCTCCTTCCACCTCTCCGGTTTCCTGCCTCCAGATTCTTCCTCAGTTTGATTCAGTTCAGATGATCTTTATTGACAGCAGCCATGACACTGACCCCCCCCAGAGAGAGACTTCCTGTTGGATGAGTTGAACAGATAGTTTGGATTAAATCTAGAAGTGATCCAGAATCCGGAGTCTTTCCTCTCAGACTCAAATTACAGCAACAAAACTGTGAAAACTGTGAACTCAGTCTCAGTTTGTTAATAGATGATGTCACAGTTTCATTCATCCAAAAAAAATAAAAAATAAAATTCAACAACCAATCAGATTGAATGATGACATCATCTCCAGAGGACAGACTTCCACTTTGTATAAACCTGGACCTGGACTCTAAACCTGCACTCTCTCTGCTGACCGTCAGGGTGCCACTCTTCTGGCTAAAAAAAGTCAGATTCCCTTGACGTCTATGGGAAAATGTCTGTCCTTCTCCCGGATTTATTAGCTCAGTAAACACTTTCTTGGCGTTTGTGGTCTCAGTCTCCCATAACACATCTGGAAAAGCAGTGAACGACCAATGATCACCGAACAAACAACACATCCCATCATGCATTGCGCTTGCAGTGAAAGCTCTTTTTTGGTTTCCTGGAGCTCGGTGTTGATTTGTCCACAGAGATGAGATGGAGTCCGGTGGACGCAGCTGGTCGGCAGAAACCGTCCGTCAGGTAGGCGGGGCTACATTCAGGGACCACATCCTGCAGGACCAGGAAGTGGACCAGTCCTCGGGGGCCGACACAGGTTTCACCGGCTGTTCGTGTGAGGACGTTGGTGAAGGATCCACCAGCTGGTTCCTTCGTTTCCCAGGAAACAGGAGCCGCACAGGAAGGAGCCTTTAAAACCGATCAGGTGACAGTTCAGTCTGACGGATACGGCAGCTGAACTAGGCCACCGTGTGAGGCTAATGCTAATCAGTTAGCTCTGTGAACAGAGTCGGGACAGAACTGCTTTTCTCAGTTAGCTAGTTTATTAGCCACCAACAAAATAACTGTGACCTTTGACCTCTGACCCCCACCGTCTCCTCAGCGGTGTGATTGGGTCATTACATGTCGTCACATCATGACGACATGGATTCTTATTGTTGGACCAGACGTGTAAACAACAACAACAACAACAACAACAACCACCAGGTGACTGCAGGTCAACATCAGAAGACTGAGCTCCTTCAGTACGAGTCAAAAACCGGACGGTAACACAACTCACTGAACTGGGTCGACAACGAGAGCCTGAAGACCAACAAACAACAACACAAATATTCTATGTGTATAAAAACAAAAATCATTATTCTTGTTTTATTGCTGTTATTAAATATAAATAATCATTCAAATGGTCGTCCTGCTTTAAATTCAGAACCAACTCCTCATGTGTCTGTCTTAATTCAACGTGTGTGTGTGTCTGTGTGTGTCTCTGTGTGTGTGTGTGTAGATAAGACACGTTACAGCCGTGCTCATTGTATTTCTGGGTCTGACTTGTTATCCACAACCCCAAGGTTTCCCACTCCTGTGCTTTTTACACATGCACACGCACACAGACACGCACACGTAAAACATACGATATGTGTGTGTACATCAGTCATTGTAAGCTGCTGTGGATAAGAAGATCAGCTAAAAGCCTGAAAACATAAGGGTGTGTGTGTCTGTGTGTGTGTGTGTTGTTATGACTGGCGTCGCCCTGACAGGCCCCATTTGTCATCCTCGGGACCTCTGGTGGATTGATAACGAACAAAAACACAAACATAAGCGTCTGAAAATGAACTCTTGTCGACTTAAAGCGACTTTTTCAGCGTCGAGGAATGTGGAGCAACAACAAGCCGTCTGATTGGCCGAGGGGAAACCTCAGGGCCGACAGTAGCCAGGAGGGAATCACAGGGGTTGGTAGTTTGAATACCTCCAGTAAAGATTTAAAGCTTCAACTGAAAGTTTGAATCCGGATGACAAACGAGTGGCTGCAGACAGAAGGAGAAGTTCAGCTCTGTTTATAGTGTGAGGAATTCTGGGAAAACTGCAGAATCAGCTGATCTATCCAATCTGAAACTGACTTCAGATCTGGATCGGTCTGACTCTCTGACTCCTTCTGTGTGTTTATCCGTCCAATTCTCATCCTCATTTTTGTTTTATTGTTACATCATTTGAGCTGCTTGTTTAATTTTTTTTAAGAAATTATTTATTCACTTGTTCACAATAGATTTGAAAAGAAAACCTAAATAATGCATAAACTATTATTTTTCCACTTCATTATCCTCATTAATTTGAAGTTGCAGCTTTTTTCCCTCGTTGTGGCTGCAGAGAAGAAATTAAAAAAATAGAAAACAGAAAAGGAGAGCAGGAGGAGAATTAGGTGTTTTCATCCATTGATTAATGGCTTTCTAAAGCAAAGCACATCGGCGGAGCTGCCCGATCAATAAATTAACTGCCCAAATTCATCATTTTCTACAACAAAAGCTAATTATTTAGACGGCTGCAGGAAAAGAAAAAACACAATATTAACAAGAGTTCATTTAGCAAAGCGGTGAATTCCTGCATGTGAGAACAGAGCAGAGCTGCTGCTGCTTAAAGCGTCACATGTTCACCGACAACATCGTTCACCTGAAGCCGGAACGTTCATCGAGACTTTTTAGAGGATAAAACACTAAAATATTAAATATCAAGACGGATCACACCGGATAAAAACATTTACAAAACAAATAAACTGCACTTTCTGACCAAAGTGCTCATTTTGACTTCCAGCCACTTAAACCTCATTATCCCGCTTAGAGTTTATTTGTTTGTTTATTTGTTTGTTTTTGTTACTTTGTTTCGAAGCCCCCACTTGGTTATTTGTTTTTTTTTGTTGTTGTTTTTTTTTAAACCAGTAGAAACCAGAATTGAAGGAGAAGGTGGATCTCTGTTCTCTGTCCTGATTGGATGGTCCAGTCTGTCAGTCACACAGTAGCCCCGCCCCCTAACCCCTCCCCTCCTTCCTGGTCTGTTTCCCTCTAAATGGAGCATCATTTAAAAAATGAACATCATGTTGTATTGAAGACTTTAAACTAGAGACTGAGACCATAAACTCATCAGGAAAACGTTTACTGAGGAGGAGGAGAGACATTTTCCCATAGACTTCAACATAAGGGAGGAGGAGGGACATTTTCCCATAGACTTCAACATAAAGGAGGAGGAGGGACATTTTCCCATAGACTTCAACATAAAGGAGGAGGAGGGACATTTTCCCATAGACTTCAACATAAAGGAGGAGGAGGGACATTTTCCCATAGACTTCAACATAAAGGAGGAGGAGGGACATTTTCCCATAGACTTCAATATAAAGGAGGAGGAGGGACATTTTCCCATAGACTTCAACATAAAGGAGGAGGAGGGACATTTTCCCATAGACTTCAATATAAAGGAGGAGGAGGGACATTTTCCCATAGACTTCAATATAAGGGGAGGAGGAGGGACATTTTCCCATAGACTTCAATATAAAGGAGGAGGAGGGACATTTTCCCATAGACTTCAGCTCACTCGGTGGAGTCGCCCCCTGGCGGTCAGTGAAAGTCGGTCTTTGTGTTTGTGTGTTTCAGATATCTGTAATAAATCCTCAGTAATAACTGTCGGGGCCTCTGAGCTGAAACTGAAGCAGCTTTAAAGAGTTCGTTTCCACTCTGCGATAAATGAGGCCTTATTGGTTTAAATCCATGAGGGTTCGTTAGCACACAACTGACGGTAATTCAATTAACACACACACACACACACACACACACACACACACACACACACACACACACCCCTCCTGTAACCTTGGTATATATATATAAATACGCAGGTTTAAAGCGGTGTCACTTTCATTTACATAGCAGCATGTTGTTAAGGTTCTGCTTTGACATTCAATTAAAACGTTTACATTTCTGCTTAATTAATTCAGCAGATGGTGGAAAGAAAAGACGAATGGACGGGCCGTCTGACAGGAGACCGATAACCGAGTGTGTGTGTGTGTCCTGGCTGTGGTGTTAAGGTCACGGCGGGCTGACTATTATAATTCATCTCTACAGACACGTATTCTTCGGGGACTTGTATTCTGTGGTTTCGCTGCAGTAAAGTGTCCAAAGTGCCGTAAAAGCTTCCCGTTTGCTCCGACCGTCCTCCGCTGATCTGTTTCTGATGTCGTAGTTCAGATGATCGGCTACTGTCACGACGCCGCTGTCGGGATCTGTTGCTAGGCGACACCAAGTGGTTTTAGTGATGGGGGAAATTGAAGGGATTAAAGGAGTGCGACACCGGAGGGCCGCGTTCGATTCCTGTGGCTCGTTGTTGACTTCACGCGTTTGTTTTTGTTGTTGTTGTTGTTGTTGTTGTTTACTTTAAATGTGATGACATCAGTTAACCCTTAGTTTCTCCCCTCAGCTGAGACTTCCTGTTTACAAGCGTTGTTCCTTAAAGGGCTGCTGACCTTTATTTGTTTTATCCCCCGGCCCTCTGAGGGCCCCGAGCCGACAGTTGGGAAACACTGACATCACATCTTTTCACTGACTCCTTTAAGTTTTTGTGTTGTGTTGTTGTGGATTGTTGTGTAGTTGAACTTCACTCTTCTCCTCATTCTCTCCTCACCTTCCTTGTCTCCTTGTTTCCTGAATCCTAACCTTGATTCAGAAACTCCTCCTCTCCCCTTCCTTCCTTTCCTCCTCTCATCCTTGTTTCCTTTCTTTTACTCGTGTCCTTGTCTTCTCCTCTCCTCCTCTCCTCGATGGGCGGAGCTTAGATCCAGACCCCGCCTACAGAGGGAGTGGTGTGATGATGTATCCGGATTTGGAGCGCTGTTTTCCGGCATCCTTCCAGCTGTGATCCGGTCCGTCCTGGTCCGTCCTGGTCCAGCCGGGTCCAGCTGCTCTCTCCGGTCCGACATGGAGCTCCGGTCGATCCTCCCCGCTCTGCTCGTCCTGTCCGCCGCCTGTGTGCCGTCGGAGTCCGGCTCGGCCTCCCGGTCCGGACCGAGAGTCACCGAGAAGGTGAGAGCAGATCCTGCTGCGTCCGCATCGATGGAGACGTCTCCTTTCCTCATCTCCTTTCCTCTCCCCCTCCTCTCCTCTCCTCATCCCCTTTACTCTCCTCTCCTCTCCTTTACTCTCCTCTCCTCCTCTCCTTCCCTTGTTTCATCTCCTTTCCTTTCCTTGTCTCCTATCTCCATTGGCATCATCCTCTCGTGGCCTTAACCCTAACGAGCACCTCACAGCGCATGCGCAGACACAGACGACGTGTCCGGTAGCAGCTGTTAACCCCGATCCTTCTAGAATACACACACACACACACACACACACACACACACACACACTGTCTGCCCCCCCATTGAAAACATTGTACCTGCATGTGAGGCGTTTAATGACCATCTGTAAATTGTAGGATCTGCTCAAAAGTCAAAGTTCTTTGTTAACTTTGAACAGAAACAGAATAACTTTTCCTTCACTCAGCGTCCACTGACTGACTTCACCTGCTGGAGTGTGTGTGTGTGTGTGTGTGTGTGTGTGTGTGTGTGTGTGTGTGTGGTGTGTGTGTGTGTCCAGGTGTTCTTTGACATCACAGTGGCGGGACACGAGGTGGGACGGATCGTCATTGGGCTGTTTGGAGAGGTCGTACCTCTTACAGTCAATAACTTTGTCGCCCTGGCAACCGGCGAGGTAATACTTTAGTGTGTATACACACACACACACACACACACACACACACACTAATCTAAACAAATATTTTCTAAACAACGATCAGATCTTCATCTGGTTCGTCCCAAACTGATTCACACGATGAAAAAACCTCCAAGAACTAAATATTTGTAAAAAAAAAAAAAAAAAAAGGGGGGCGGACCGGTCGGTCCGCTGTGTTGTGTCTGATTGGACGGTTGTGTTGTGTGTGTTGACAGAAAGGTTACGGCTACAAAGGGACCAAGTTCCACAGAGTCATCAAAGACTTCATGATCCAGGGGGGGGACTTCACCGCCGGCGACGGGACCGGAGGTATTTATTACAGACCCACACCAATGTGTCAAACTGCTGCAGAGCAACAGAGACAGGAGTTAAATCCTAAAAATCAGTTTCCTGTGGATTCCAAAATAAAACAGGAAGTCAGAGCAGAAATACTCAAATGGCTGTTTGTGTTAAAAGTCTGGGAGCTGAATTTCCACACAAACCAGACCTGTCTCAGTTACAGCTCCAGCTCATTGGTTGTTGTCCAAAAGCCCATTAGTGTCACGTGATCAAGGACACACAACCAGGAAGCGGTTTTTGTGCGACATGTTTGTGATTCTCAGATATTTGTGTGACTCTTTCAGGTCACAGCATCTACGGGACGACTTTCACAGACGAGAACTTCAAACTGAAGCATTTAGGAGCCGGTTGGGTGAGTAAAGCTAAGACTGCATTTCATCTGATAACCATCAGGGGACACACTGCATTGAAGTCTATGGGAAGGTCTTCTTTAACAGCTTGACATTCTTTTTTTTTTTTTGTAATAAACCTCGCTGACAAACAGTGCCTGACGCTTTTTTAAAAGGCCTATTTTGTTCTGTTGAAGTTGTGTCATGATGTGTGTGTGTGTGTGTGTGTGTGTGTGTGTGTGTGTGTGTGTGTGTGTGTGTGTTTGTACGTACCAGGTGAGCATGGCAAACGCCGGTCCGGACACCAACGGGTCACAGTTCTTCATCCTGGCCACCAAAGCGCCGTGGCTGGACGGGAAACACGTGGTCTTTGGAAAAGTCCTGGACGGGATGGTGAGTCCGACTCTCCATGAAGCTGCTAAACATCAACTAGGAAGTTTCTGTCCTCATAGATGCTGCAGGAGTTGGTCCAGTCCAGACTGATCTGGTCCAGTCTGATCAAATCCAGTTTAATGTGGTTCAGAAGAACAAAGTCACTCATTTGATTGTGGATCAAACAAAACTCCCAGCTGATCCAAACATGAGGCCTTCCTGCTCCTTCTGCCACCTGTGAGCTGACTTCCTATATAGATTCAGTGGCTCCGCCCACTCAGGAAGTAGACCAGAGGAGGTTCCGCCCCCTTTTAAAGGGAAACACAACTGAGATGTTTTCTACAGAGAAACTAAACCAAACAACGATTCAATTAAATGAACAATTAAAAACAAAAAGGAAAAATGTACATACGCAGAATTTTCCTCATGTTTTATCAGATATATGTTTTATATATACACACACACATATCATGGACCGTGTTTTAAGTTCACTCAGCTGTCAGATCAAGTTGCATTTGACTGAACTGTTGTGCAGATTGTTTAGTGTCCGACAGAGTCACATAAACCAAAGACTGACTAACAACACAAACCCCAGATCAGATGCTATTTTTGTATGTTTTATAAATATATTTTAGCCTAAAAAAGAAACATCTGCTGAAACTCATCAGTAATCTGCTGGAAACAGAATAGAGTGTCTCAGGTCCAGATCAGTAACAGAGACCAAAACCAGAGGCGTCTCGGTGTCTCTGACCTGTCTGTGTCCGTCTCGTCCTCCAGGCCGTCGTCCACACCATCGAGCTTCAGGACACCAACGACAGGAACCTGCCGTACACCGAGTGTGTGATCGTCAACAGCGGCAGGATCCCCGTCAAAGAGCCCTTCGTCGTGGAGGTGGAGGGCTGGTGAACAGACGCAGCATGTGACCAATCAGAAGTCATTGGCTGTTTGCTGAATTCACCCTATTGCATATCAACATGCTCATGTTAACATGCTAGCAAAGAGGGTTGGGTATTGTATTTCAGTTTTGATTTAATTCATATTTTAAAGAAGCTCTTTGTAAGTTTTTCTGCTGATTTGCAGCTAAAATGATCATCAACAGATATTTAACTATCGCTCTAAAGGAAGTCCAGCATCAAACTTCACTCCTTTACTCACCAAGAGCTGTTTCCAGATGTTAACTTCTGTTTCGTCAGATCGACGTCCAGCCCCAGAAAATATTTTCCTCATTTCTGTTCATAAATGTGATACACTAAACCTCACTTAGCATGTTAACATCCAGCAGCCTTAGAAAATGACTTCTGACTGAGTTCTCCTGTATACAGAGATAATATAAAAACATTTTAAGTTATTAACACAACACATCAGTGACAGTAGCTGTCTAACAAACATCTGTGGAAAAAAAATCAATCTGTGGTAAAGACTGTATTTGTTAAACCTATTAGAAGAGAAAACAGCTTGAAATGTTCATAAATCTGAATGTTTTCTCTGAAAACCTCTCATCTCCAAAATGGCTGCACTTAGCCTCAGTGTTAAGTTGATAAACATTTTAATTTGTTTAATGTTTCTTTCTTCATCAGTTTTGTTGGCAGATTAGTTGATATTTTCAGTTTTTCGGACCTTTTTGGAGATACGAGGTTTTCAGCTGAAGGTGCTTTGGCAGTTCTTTGTGTTCACTACTTACCAGTTTCACTGTGTTAGCGTGTTAGCATCCTTGGAGCATTAGCGGATGGTGCCAGTTAGCAACATCTCTAAAAATAAATAACAAACACGGTCCTTCAATCTGCCGTCAGTCTGCGGCAGGAAACGGACTGAAGTGTCTGTTTGATGAACATTTAACAAAAGTTTGGTGCTGAGAAATCAAACATGACGGATATCATGAAAACTTGCACTTTCACAACAAACGTGTAGCTCCTCATCAATCTCTTATTGCCAAATCATTTCTCATTTGCCAAATTTTCTTCCACTTTCTATGCATCTAATCAACATTTGAATGGATTCATGTCCAGACCTGTTTATGAACATATGCAAAAAAAAAAAAAAAAAACCACTAACAAACTAAAGAACCTCTGTAGCAAGTGTCAAATATCATGACTGCACTTTTTCCTCGTTTTCCTTTTTCATGTTGTGGTTAAATGAACAGAAAGTATTTTTTTCTTCCTGTTGTGTTCTGAATTGTATCATGTTTTCAAAAACAGGAGGAAAAAGAGATCGAACACTGTTTCTGTTCCTGTGGTGGTGAATTTTACTGTTGTTGTAGCGGGTCAGTGAAGTCACCCTGACTGTTAACGTCCTGGTTGTTTGGTTTTGGCTGACCTTCCTCGAGCCACTGAAGCTAACGTGGCCTTTAAAATGTCTTTCACAAACATATCACACGTTGTGTTTTCTTCCTTTATAACAACGCCAAATAACAAAATGTGCCAACAGGTGAATTTTATACAATAAACAATAAACTGTTGAAAACAAACAAAAGTTCGGTTATGTTGGTGTGTGATGTGTTCAGGTGATCCTCGTCACCATCATCGGTACTGATGTCAATCACATTTCTAAAGTGTTTCCAGTTTCATCCGTCTGTTTTCCACCACAACTTCGTCCTTAACAAAACACGGATTCCAAGTTGAACCAGTTGTGAGTCTGCAGGCCGCCCAGTTGTGTGTCTGTGTGAGGAGCGCTGGCGTTAAACGGTGTAATTATCATCGGTAAAAGGTGAAGCTGCAGAAGAAGGCCGAGCGCTGACAGCTGATCTCTCAGCGCTGACACAAAACTGCTGCTAATGAGAACTACAGCGGGTGATTTGTTTTCCCCTGTTCTACAACACACACACACACACACACACACACAGATACAAACAGATAAACAGATACACACCTTTACGCACAAACACAGGGGAGGAAAACATCTCTGAACACAAAGGTCAGAGCAGAGCAGAAATCTCCAGAGGAAGACAGGAAGTCGACAGTAAACGGTGAAATATATCACAGCCGTCCGCTCGACACGCCGCCTCCTCCCAAAAAAGTCACATCTCCACAAATTAACTAAATAATCCGGATTCTCACCGTCGGTTTATTTCAGGAGACCAGGTCTCTGTCCTGGACCGGATCTCTCAGGGCCCCCACATCCTGAAATGTTTTAAATTCTCTAAATTTCCTTTGTTTTCAGATTCTTCTATAAAGCTCACTTAGTTTGATATTGACGGTAGAAAGAAAGAGGAAGGAGCTGAATGGACAGGTCAGGGGCTTTTAATGTGAAAATTCAAGGTGGTCAAAGCTCCAAATAATAATATTTAAATGCAGCACTTAACATGTTTCTGTCTTTCCTGGAGTTTGAGGTTTGATTTCTGTTTTTCTGATCTTCCTGTATTTGATATAATCGTGTATTGAAGCAGAATAAATAAGTTAAAATGTGAGTTTTCTTTTCGAGGTTACTGAAGATGTGATGAGTTAAAGCTTGAAGACAAACCCAAATTGTGTCTTCATTAAAAGCAGAATGAGAAAAACTGCAGACTTGACTTTGTCAGCCAGCAGCTGAACTCTGAGACTTCATCTCCTGATGTTCTGCTCTGAAACGTCTCAGCTGAGTCTTTATTTTCTGCCCGTTGTTGTTTCATTTTTCTGCAGGACCTCCAGGTGAGATGGACGGATGGACGGACAGACAAACTTAAACCCCTCCGACCCCCCCCCCGCCTCGGCACGCAGCAGAGAAACCCCCCTCTGTTTGTCAGCCGATATAACAAGACTGTCTGAAGCCGACGGAGCAGCAGAGAGCAGAAACCTGAAGAGATAGAGAGACTACGGCAGAAAGAGACAGAGAGGAGAGAGAGAGAAAGTGGTGGAAGGTTTTTAAATGGTCCGGTGGGCTGCGTGTCGAGGAGGATGAGGAGGAGGAGGAAGAGGCAGGCGGGGGGGAATCTCCCACAGCGACTGCTAGTTGTTATATTGGGGATCTGTTAGTGGATCAATGTAAGAAGAAAGAAAGAGAGAGGGAGGGAGGGAGAGTCAGAGTGGAAGGATGACAGGCCTCATTACCACCAAACCTCGGACAGTGATGCCTCCGTGTGTGTGTCTGTGTGTGTCTGCAGTGTGTGTGTATACCAGCATGTATAGTGTGTGCATTCCCAGCTCAGCAAAAGCCTATTTACATGCATGGATGTGTGTGTGGTTGCAAGATTGTCTATCCTTTTTCTGCCCGTATAACTGTGTGTGTGTGTGTGTGTGTGTGTGTGTGTGTGTGTGTGTGTGTGTGTGTGCTCACTCCCTGTGGGCCGCTGTAAGAGAAGCAGAGGATGATGGGACAGAGTTGTTTAAAGGTCAGCAGCAAACACATCATCAGACAGAGAGCTGAGAACGATCAGCTAACCAACACACAACTGCAAACAAAACTGACCCACAACACAACCAACACACAACTCTGATTGGATCACGGTAACGTCACACCGTGACCTCACAGCCGTTTGGTCTTAAGCTATGCTAACGGCTCAGTGAGGCTTCACTTTGGAGGAGGGCTAATGCTAATATCGACACGATAACATGCTAACATGCTAAAGTTAGCAGTGAGGTTTTTTAACATGTTCACCATCTTAGTTTACTTGTTAGCAATGCTAACATTTGCTAATTTGGACTCCAGAGATCTGGATTGGCGGTCTAAGGAGTCCAGGAAAGGTGGAGACCAAAGTCCTGGTGCATCCTGGACCATCTGGGAGGGTTTTACTGAGCGCAAAGGAAGACCTGCTAGAAGAGGACCGTAGTGATAACCAAGACCTGGACCAGGAGCCGGTCCAGGTGGAGGACTGAGCCTGGTGGTCTAGATTCAGGTCTTAAGGACAACAAATCCAGTTAAAGCTCGTCCTAAAATCCAAGATGACGGAATCTGCCACCAGCAGCCCCCCCTCCTGTCTTCCTCCCCCTCATCTTTCTCTTCCTGACTCTAATTAGAAGGAGGAATAATCATTTTGACAGCGCTGACAGATCGGGGCAGGAGAGCGGGAACATGAATAGTCACATGTGTCAAAGGCAAAGTGAGGCGGTGTGTGTGTGTCGGGGGGGTCAGATATCAGTGTGTCTTATTGTAGCTTTGATATTATGACAACGACACTCAGTCAATTCAAATGCAGGAAATCCAGGAATTAGTCTGCTGACATTTTTGCACATATTGACACATAACAGATGAACGCTGCGCTCTTATTGTGAAGACAGAAGCTGCTCGCGTCTGATTGGCCGCAAATGTGGCGTTATGATGAGAGCCCAGGGTATTTAGCCTAGCTTAGCATAAAAGCATTAAGATCAATGAGTCGTCGACCAGTCTGGACTGAATACTGTCAGATTGAGTTCCTGAAGCACAAAGTTTATCTAGATATTATCGTAAAAATCACATAATTATCGTCTACATTTTGTTCCTCACATTGAATCGATCGAAGTAAATTATTAGTTTCACTTTGGAAAGTTGGAGAAAAAAAAAGATTGGTTGAGAATCTTCTTCACCAAAAGGTTTAGTTGGTGTCAAAGAAAATGTGGAAGCGAAGTGTAAAATGAAACATGGCGGAGAAGAGAGCTGAAGACTCGCTGCTGCCTTCAGTGGCCAGAAGATGAACGACATCAGTGGTCACAAAAACGCTTTAAGACTTTTTAGGTGAAGTTGATCTGAATAATTTTTAATTGCATTTAAAAAGATTTACTTAGAGTTGCTTTTTTTAAAAATATATATTTGTGCGCAACAGAGTGTCAGTTTTCTCCTTAATTACAGTAAAAAGTTATCTCCTCTTGTTTAATTCTGTATTTATTTGCCATCCTTTGGTCCCATTTATATTCAGTCCTGCACTAAAAGCTTTTTTTCCCCACTCTCACCTTGAGCCTGAACGCCTCTCTCTGTGTGTGTTTCATCATTAACAGCTAATTGTGCAGTAATCTGTTTGTGTTCTGCATTAAAGGCCTCATTTCTCTTCCACATATTAAAGCCATTTTCTGCCTCTCTGTCTTTCTGTCTTAATCTGCATTCCACCATTAACAGCTAATTTTACACCCCCCCCCACTGCCCCCCCATCTATATGCATTGCTGAGCTGAAGTCTAATTTTTCGACTTTCTCTGGCCTCCTCTCGGCTCCGTCAGCTGAAGGGGGGGGGAAGGGGCTGGGAAATCGTTAGCGCTCCTTCTCTTTAAATTGGGAAGGTGGACAGCAGGTGAACATCGCATTGATCGCCCTCTCAAGGCCCCCACCACCCCCCACCCCCTTCATCCCTCTCTCTTGCATCCCTCACCACCAATTGTCTGGCCTTTATCCCCCCTCCCTCCCTTTTCCCTCCTTCTCACATCACCGCCAATTGCTGGCCATTTTTCCCGCTCCATCTCTCCCCTGTTCTTTCCTTCGGATGCTGGCGGAGGTCACAAATTTACAGAGAGAGTTTGGGGAAGGGGAGGGGGGTCGCTGTCTATCTGTCTAACAACCACCATCATGGGCGGAAAACAGAGATATGTGTAGGGTTGGACTGGGGGGGCCGGGCAGCAGGGGGTTATGGGACAGAGATAGCGGGTGGTGGCGTGGGAGGGGGGGGTCGAAGTAAACATAGTGATGATTTCCCCTGAGTTTCGTTCATCCGACCGATGAGGAGGGAAAAGAGACAGAGAGAGGAAAAGGGGGAGAGGAAAAGAGAGAGAGCAGCTGCTGTCCTGTCACCGCCCGGCAACTGTAGGCACGGTGACACCTCCTCTTCCTCCTCCTCCTCCTCCTCTTCAGAATGAAGAGAGAAAAGAGAGGAGGGATGCTGGAGAAAATCGAAAACGCTGACACACACACACACACACACACTCTCCCCCTCCGTGGGCCCTGTGGACGCCTCTCATCGTCCAATTAGAGTCCTAACTGAGAGCAGAGGAGAGGGATTCCTCTGTCACACATTATTTTTTATAAGTACTTATTTGTTGTTGGTTTTCCTGTTTCTTTGTTTTTGTTTTTACTTTTATTGTTTTGTGACTTCGTTAAATGTTTATCGAGTTACTCACTTGAGAGTTTTAAAATGATCCTTTAAAAAGCTAAAAGAAAAACAGAGTGAGAGTCATTCAGACCGAAGAAACTGGACCGAGTGACAACCGAGATGAAGAGTCAGAAGATCAATGACCTGATGATGGACGAGGAGGAAGAGGAGAAAGGAGGAGCCTGGAGCTGCCGCCGAGTCTGAGTCTGGTTCAGACCTGCTCAGATTATTCCAACTAAACTGATCCGGATTCTGGATCTGAAGAAAGAAGGAAAAGCGCCAGAATATTTGAGAAAGATGAGAAATCATTTGCTGCCTGAGAAACACAACTAACACAACTAACACAACAGAAGTGAACCATCAGTAAAGAAGGAGATGAAACACAAACACACTCAACCAAACACGAAGGTTTCGGCAGTTTGGTCATTCCTTTTTCTCTTCCTCTTTTTGTATGATGTCACTGACTGTCCGCAGCTTCACGCCGTGCGCCGATCGACTGATCACCAACAGAACACATGAGCCTACAGCAGGACGAAGAGAAGAGGAGGAGATGCTCACATCTTCGTCCACTTCTGTCTGACCTTTGACCCCTGCCTCCCGCTGACCCAGTGAACCCGGTCCCTGAATGTTTCTGAAGCTTAAAGCTCAACGATGACGGACGTCTAAATTCCTCCAAAGTCTGGAGTCTGAAGTTGTCAGTAGAAAAACACCAACGAAGAAGAAATAAGAGTCTCCGGCTCTCAGGACTGAAACCGTCTAATATGGATCTTTTTTCTACTTTCACTGTGTTTTTTTTTTCTCCTCGTCCTCCTCTGGTTCCTCTCGTTCTTCATGTCTCCCTCTCTGTCCGTCTTCCCTCTGCTCCGGCCTTCACTGATAATTAGTTTCTGAGGAGAAGAGAGAGGAAGGAAGGGAGGGAGGAGGGAGGGAGGAGGAGAAAAAGGACAGATGAGGAGGAGGGACAGAAAGAAAAGAGAGAAGAAAATGGAGAGTTAAATAAAATCAGTTATTGTTGATATAAATGGACCGAAAGGCCTCAGTAATACAGGCTGTTGTTGTTGTTGTTGTTGTTGTTACTCATATGCGGTTGAGTCTGTTTCCCCCTAAATGGAGCTTCGTTTAAAAAATGAACATCGTGTTGTGTTGAAGACTGTAAACTAGAGACTGAGACCATAAACTCATCAGAAACGTTACTGAGGAGGGACATTTTCCCATAGACTTCAATATAAAGGAGGAGGAGGGACATTTTCCCATAGACTTCAGTACAGTCTGACCTCTGATGGTCAGGAGGTAGAATGAGGTTGAACAGAATCAGAGTGGATCCTTTTACTCTGATCTCCTCCACGTTCAGGAGGTCTGTGTTAATAAAGTTTTTTGTCAATAAAGTTGTAATAATGACGTGTTGTTGAGGTGAACTGATTTTTTTTTTTGAATGAACTCTTCAAGTTGTCTCAGCTGTTTGAATGAAAAAGACGACAAGGACACTTAAAACTGATACACTCCCCCCCCCCCCCCTTTCTCTTCCCCCTCTATCTCTCTCTTTCTCTCCCCCCCTCCTCCCCCCTCTCTCTCTGTCTTTCTCTGCCCCCCCCCCCCCCAGTAGGATGGATGGATTTTTCGTCCTCCTCCATCTCTCTTATTGTCTTCACACACCAGTAGACGAGATGCTCCACTGAATGGCCTTAACACCCCACAGACGGTGTGTGTGTGTGTGTGTGTGTGTGTGTGTCTGTGTGTGTGTGTGTGTGTGTGTCTTGTGTGTGTGTGCTGTTGGTGTGTGTGTGTGTGTCTGTGTGGTGTGTGTGGTGTGTGTGTGTGTGTGTGTGTGCTGTGTGTGTGTGTGTTGTGTGTGTCTGTGTGTGTCTGTGTGTGTGTGTGTGTGTCTGTGTGTGTGTGTTTGTGTGTGGTGTGTGTCTGTGTGTGTGGTTGTGTGTGATCTTTACACGCAGCAGGAGGCCTGAGGATCAACTACACAAACACACACACACTTTAATGTACTCCACTTTATTGGCATGATTGTTAAACACAAACAGGATGTTAAAAACACACACACAGTGATAAATGTGAAGCTGGCAGCTGATCAATACGACCAAAGTTTGGTCGAACAAACACTCGTTCCTCTTCAGTCCATCCAACAGCACATTCTCCTCTTCTTCCTCTCTCTCTCTCTCTCTCTTGTCTCCCTCTCTCTCTCTCCCCCCCGTCTCTCTCTCTCTCTCTCTCTCTCTCCCTCTCTCTCTCACTCCTCCCTCTCTCTCTCTCTCTCTCTGTCTCCCCCCCTCCCTCTCTCTCTCTCTGTCTGTCCCCCTCCCTCTCTCTCTCTTTTCTCTCTCTCTCTGTCTCTCTCTCTGTCTCTCTCTCTCTCTCTCTCTTCTCTCTCTGTGTCCCCCCCCCGTCTCTCTGTCTGTCCCCCTCCCTCTCTCTCCCTCTCTCTCTCTGTCTGTCCCCCTCCCTCTCTCTCCCTCTCTCTCTCTCTCTGTCTCCCCCCCTCCCTGTCTCTCTCTCTCTCTGTCTCTCTGTCCCCCCCCCCCCGTCTCTCCCCCCACCCTGTCTCTCTCTCTCTCTCTCTGTCTCTCTGTCCCCCTCCCTCTCTCTCCCTCTCTCTCTCTCTGCCCCCCCCCGTCTCTCTGTCTCCCCCCTCCCTCTCTCTCTCTCTGTCTCTCCCCCACCCTGTCTCCCTCTCTCTCTCTCTGTCTCTCCCCCACCCTGTCTCCCTCTCTCTCTCTCTGTCTCTCCCCCACCCTGTCTCTCTCTCTCTCTCTCTCTCCTTCTCCCCCCCTCCCTCTCTCTCTCTCTGTCTGTCCCCCTCCCTCTCTCTCTCTCTCTGTCTCTCTCTCTCTCTCTCTCCCTCGTCTGTCCCCCTCCCTCTCTCTCCCTCCTCTCTCTCTGTCTCTCTGTCCCCCTCCCTCTCTCTCCCTCTCTCTCTCTCTGCCCCCCCCGTCTCTGTCTCCCCCCTCCCTCTCTCTCTCTCTGTCTCTCCCCCACCCTGTCTCCCTCTCTCTCTCTCTGTCTCTCCCCCACCCTTCTCCCTCTCTCTCTCTCTGTCTCTCCCCCACCCTGTCTCTCTCTCTCTCTCTCTCTCCTTCTCCCCCCCTCCCTCTCTCTCTCTCTGTCTGTCCCCTCCCTCTCTCCTCTCTCTCTCTCTCTCCCCTCCTCCCTCTCTCTCTCTCTGTCTCTCCCCCACCCTCTCTCCCTCTCTCTCTCTCTGTCTCCCCCCCTCCCTCTCTCTCTCTCTGTCTCTCCCCTACCCTGTCTCTCTCTCTCTCTCTCTGTCTCTCTGTCCCCCCCGTCTCTCTGTCTCCCCCCCTGCCTGTCTCTCTCTCTCTCTCTCTCTGTCTCTCTGTCCCCCCCACCCTGTCTCTCTCTCTCTGCCCCCCCCTTCCTTCAAAAATCCCTCTTTTTAAAAATGCTTTTATTCCTTTTTCATCCTCCTCCTTTCTTTCTTTCTTTCTCTCTCTTTTCTGCTTTGATGACTCTGTCTGTCCACCGAGCTAAAACCGGACTGATGGAGCTTCATCATCCCTCCATCTTCCTCCTCTTCCTCCTTCGCTGCTTCCTTGTTTCCTCACCTCTTCCCTTCATTTCTGATCATGCGTCCTCCTCATCACTTCCTTGAGGATACATCCTTTTTCCTCTCTACTCCTCCTTTTTATTTCCCTCCCTCCATCCTTTCCTCCTTGTTTGCCTTTCATCTTTCTCTCACCCCTCCCCTCCCTCCCTCCGTCCGTCCGTCAGATATTGTTTAAAAAGCGTAGCTACAGTTTGATGGTTAAAACGCTGGCAAATCGATACCTTCACACATGACAGAACGCCGGCGGACGGCAGGACGGAGGGCGAGAGTCAGGGATGAACGGAGGGAGGAGGAGGAGGAGGGAAAAAATAACAAGCTGACAACGAGGAGGCCCTTATTTCAGCCGGCTGAGACGGATGGATAGCAGAGGGACGAGTCTGTTTCTATCATCCCACCCTCCGTCTCTTCTCAGTCTTTTATCTTTTTTCCCGTCGGTTCCCTCGTGTCACTTTATTCCTCTCCATCTTTTTCTCCTCTTTCGTTTCATCCCTCCATCTTTTTCTCCTCTTCATCATAATTTCTTCCTCAGTAATTCTTTTTCATCCTTTTCTCATTCTTTTTCTATCTTTCTGTCCTTTTTTAAATTTTCCTCTTTAATATTTTTATTTTGATTATTTCTGAATTGGTTCTGACTCTTCTGAAGTTTTTTTTTTAGATGTGTGTTAACAGGAAAAGGTGATTTCTTACACTAAAAGTGGAAATCATTTCCTCTTTCTTCTTTTTCACTCCATTTTTATCATAAACTGAAAATAGAATGATAAAATGTGGTTTATATGAATATATGAAAGCTTCTAACATCAAATCATTTGATATTAAAGGTCTTATTTTAAAGGCACATCAAGAAAATTTAAATTTTTTTTAAGTTCACTTGTTTCCTAATTTGTCTTTAAACTGATTTTCATAATCTCTTCGCAATATTAAATTTAACAGACTGTTGTATATTTTGTGTGAAACGACAGAAATTTAAATAAAAAACTAAAAACTAAAAAGGGGGAATAGAAAAAGAGACAAGCGAGGCGGAGGAGACGTGATGCTTCATACGAGAATAAAGACAGAAAGAGAGAGATGAAAAATAGAAAAAGAGAAAGAGAGCGAGAGCTGATTAACCCTTCCTCCATCCGTTTGACAAATGAACAAAATCAACAGGAGCCACACAGTATCTATCTCACACACACACACACACACACACAGACACACACAGACACACACAGGGGGCCCAGAAATAACTAGTTTCTGCTAATAAACCCAACTAGCATGCCAGGACACATTACTCTGTCATGGGCCACACACACACACATCCATCTTCTGCAGAGAGAGAGGGAGTGTGTGTGGGGGGGGGGGGCGATCGAGCTTCACTACACAGGCAGGACTGATGGGGACATTTGTTAAGGATGCAGTCCATTCAATAGCAGTCATAGACCACCGCCGTCACTTTAAAGCCTCATCCATCTCCTCCATACCGCCTTAATTTTTCAAAAAAAAAAAAAAAAAAAGAAATCCTTTGTGAGGAAATATGACTTCTTATTTTTATCGTTTCATCATTTGTAAAAAGGACCTCCGGACCGAAGCTGCTGCTCTGGTCTTCAGACCTGAGACCAGAGTCCAAGTCCAGAACCACAAACAACCGCAGTTCATTTTATTTTACTGAAGGACGATTTTTTTTTTGTTAAAGGCCATATTCTAACTTCCCGGTCTTTTATTTTGAAGGGCTGATGTTCATGAGAAGGTATTTTACGGTTTTAAGGCTGATTGTTTTCTGATCCGATAAAAAAAAAAAAAAAAAAAAAGTTCATTTCAAGTAAAAACTCAGAAAAACCAAAATCACACAGGGTTGGATGGTGGGTCCAGGTGGGCGGGGCTTCAGAGGCCGGAGCGAGGACAGTGACATCATAAAGTCTGGACTGTCCATACGGACCTTTAAACTGTCAGACTGTATGGACCTTTAATTGTCGACACAATAAAAAGTGATAAACCAAAAGACACAGAAGGAAAACTCACCTTAAAATGACTTCACAAAACAAAAACACCAGCCAGAGAATCCGTAGACCTGATCCAGGAGCTGGTGGACCTGAACAGGCAGACAGAGAACAGACGGGCAGTTTAGTCTTAATTTCAGCTTTTATTTCTCAAGGAGATTTTCTTTGTGTCTCAGTTTGTGTTGTCTTTGTCGTTGATTGTATCTTGTTATCACGTCTTGTTGTTCTGGTCTCCCTTGAAAAACAGATTTAATCTCAATGTGACTGATTGAATAAAGATTACATGAAAAAAAAAAAAAAAAGCTTTGTGACGTTTGCTGCAAAAACACACGTTGTGTTCACAGCAGGTCTGTTTGTGCGCACACGGTCTTCATTTGAAATAAACGTATCGACAGTAAAAGTCTCCAGATTCAGCTGCTGAAGAGCTTCAGATGTCAGAAGGCGTCAGATCGTTTCACTCTGATCAGGAAAATATTAGTGACTGATGATTTGTGATGGGGGATCCTGACTGACGTGGACTGGGGGGGGGGGTCTGACCCCGACACTCAGAGTCCTGCAGGTTTGTGTGGTTTTGTTGGTTTTTCTGCGTTTTGTGTAACGAGCTCTGAGACACATCCATCACTGTTCACCGCCGCAGCAGCAGCAGCTAACGTTAGCAATCTGCGGCCTAACACGCCCCCCTGAACTACAAGGTCAATTAGCCTGACCCAGCTAATTACACAACCAGTCAGCTGACACACACACACACACACACACACACACTTGAAGATGGAATAACAAATCATCTGTACAAGCTTACACGGTGGAACAAACAGACACTCGGGTCCATTAGTGGTGTGTTGGTCCAAATGAAGACCAACGACCAGGCAGCTTTAATCTGCCGCCTCTAATGAGGAAACACAGGAAACAAAACGAGGCTAAATGATGATACAACTCTCCTTCAACTGTGTGCGTCTGAAGGAAAAAACACTCGGCGAGTCTCGTCAGTCTGTCGTGACGCCAAAGCAGTTAAAGCTGCTCCGATATCTGCTGCTTCTCCCGGGTGACGAGGTTAAACGTGTGTAACCATGACGACCACCAGGAAAACAAGGCAGGAGACAAACAAACAAACGATTGCGAACAGTACCGCGTGAGGTGTTAACCCACCGGCCGCGACATGATGGCCACAGACTGCTTACCTGGTTACCATGGATACCTGTCAGTGGGCGGGGCCTATCAGGCAGCAGGTGAACGGCCCTGATGTTGGTCAGGTCTGAAGTTCATGCTGGTTCTGGTAGAAAGCTGTCGGGGTCTCCATGCTGGACCCAGTCCACCAGCAAGACCTCCTCCAGTGGACACATGGATCAGAGCTGGACCAGGGAGACCCAGCAGAAGGAGGTCTGGTCTGCTGGATCAGGTTTATGGCTCCAGACTTTGAGTCCTTCATACGTGGATGTTACGTTGACCTGAACTTGGTCCAGACCAGGTCCAGGTCTTCCAGGAGGATCTGGCTCTCTGTCTCACCGCAGAAATATTCAGGAGGTCTGAGGAACAGAAACCAGCTCAAGGTTTTGACTCCAAATCCACCAGATCTGAGTCCAGTCCAGCATCCGTGACTGAGCTGGACCAACAAGTCCAGATCCACCTCACAGCTTCCAGGACTTAAAGGATCTGCTGATCCCACAGCTCAGCTTCAGAAAGGAATCCAGACCTCCAGGACCAGGATCAGGACCAGGATCAGGATCAGGATCAGGACCAGGATCAGGATCAGGATCAGGATCAGGATCAGGACGAGGATCAGGATGAAGATCAGGATCAGGATCAGGATCAGGACCAGGATCAGGATCAGGACGAGGATCAGGATGAAGATCAGGATCAGGACCAGGACCAGGACAAGGACCAGGATCAGTATCAGGATCAGGATCAGGACCAGGATCAGGATCAGGACCAGGACCAGGACTAGGATCAGGATCAGGACCAGGACCAGGACCAGGATCAGGATCAGGACCAGGACCAGGATCAGGATCAGGATCAGGACCAGGACCAGGACCAGGACCAGGATCAGGACCAGGACCAGGATCAGGACCAGGATCAGGACCAGGATCAGGATCCGGACCAGGACCAGGACCAGGACCAGGACGAGGATCAGGACCAGGACCAGGATCAGGACGAGGATCAGGATCAGGATCAGGATCAGGACCAGGACCAGGACCAGGACTAGGATCAGGATCAGGACCAGGACCAGGACCAGGATCAGGATCAGGACCAGGATCAGGACGAGGATCAGGATCAGGATCAGGACCAGGACCAGGATCAGGACGAGGATCAGGATCAGGATCAGGACCAGGACCAGGACCAGGATCAGGACCAGGATGAGGACCAGGACCAGGACCAGGATCAGGACGAGGATCAGGATCAGGATCAGGACCAGGACCAGGATCAGGACGAGGATCAGGATCAGGATCAGGACCAGGACCAGGACCAGGATCAGGATCAGGACCAGGATAAGGACCAGGACCAGGATAAGGACCAGGATGAGGACCAGGACCAGGACCAGGACCAGGATCAGGACCAGGACCAGGACCAGGACCAGGATCAGGACCAGGATCAGGACCAGGACCAGGATCAGGATCAGGATCAGGACCAGGACCAGGACCAGGACCAGGATCAGGACCAGGATCAGGACCAGGACCAGGATCAGGACCAGGACCAGGTGGTCTTAGTGTTCTGGCTCATCTGTGTGTTATTTTTGATTAAATTGTCTTCAGCTTCAGTTTTTTCTTTTTCTGAAACAAAAATGGAAATAAAGAGAAAATCTGCAACACAAAGTAAGATACATCAGCCGAAGTAAAACACAAATAATATACCAGATCCAAAATATTATTACACACACACACAGACACAGACACACACACACACACACACACAGACACACACACACACACACACACACACACACACACACACAGACTGAAGGGAATCCAGAGAAAGAGGAAAGGAATTATTTTTCTTTATTAAGTGAGCTGCTTTCCTCCGGGACGACAAACACAACACACATTAATCTAACCTGCTACTGCTGCAACTGTGTGTGTGTCTGTGTGTGTGTGTGTGTGTGTGTGTGTCTGTGTGCGTCAGTGTGCTGTGGTGAGTCTCAGGAGTTTTGGCTGCTGTACAAAGAGTGTATTGGCTCTCAGCTCAGCCCGATGACTAATTACTCAGAGTGACGTGACTGCACAGTTACACAGTTACACACACACACACACACACACACACTCACACACACACACACACACACACACTCACACGCACTCAGCAGCCTATCAACAGGTGTGTCAGACACAGAGGTGTGGAAACATTAGAGCAGAGAAAAGTAGGCAGGAATTAATTAGAGCACAGTAGGAGTGTGTGTCTGTGTGAGACACACACACACAGAGTAACATGTGACTGGTGCTGTTGTGTGTTGGATAATGTGTGTTGGATTATGTGTGTTGGATTATGTGTGCGTCTGTAAGAACAAACACAAATATCAACAACAACCAGGAAGTCAGAGTCTTCTGTGTTTCATTCTGTCTGTATCAGCTCAACTTTACAACCAATCACAAGCAGCAACACAACAGTAACACATAAGTAACACAACAGAGACACAACAGACTCCTCTCTCCTTCATATTCATGTTTTCTGTTTTTCCTTCTGTCCACCTTCATCTCATTTCTTTTTTAATTGTTTAAATGTTCATCTGTTGACTCATACATCTGTGTGTGTGTGTGTCTGTGTGTGTGTGTACAGGTGTGTGTGTGTATTCTCTCCATCCCAAAGAAAGACAGAAAAATGTAAAAAAAAAAAAAAAAAACTAACTGGAAAATAATTCTTAAAGTTTAAATAGAAAACAAATAAAAAGAAGAAAATGGAAAGACGGGGGACAAAAGTGGAAGGAAACAAGAAGAAAAAAGGAATAAAATGAAGCAGAGCAGATAAAGTGGAGGGAAACGCACACATACACACACACACACACACACACACACACACACTGTGGATGAAACTGGGCGAAGCAGTGATGGATTTCAGTTATTAGCCAATCAGAAAGATGGATGGTGCGGCGCTCCGTCCAATCAACATCATCATCTAGATCCAGTTAGCAGATAGCGCCTCACTGCTAATCAACTTATTAAAGTTCCTGATAATATCACTGCAGAATAATCACACACACACACACACACACACACACACACACTCAGGCTGAGGAGTCGATAAAATCACTTGAGGCGCGGCGAGCTCAGAGGTAAGTAATGACGCTGGAGGTCATTAATATTATTTAACACCTGCAGGCACAAACACTAATGAAGAAGAAAAAGTGGACCGTCTGCTTCCTGCTGCCTCGTCCTCCAGCTGGAGAGGGAGAGTGTGTGTCTGTGTGTGTCTGCTGTTTCATTAGTTGTGTTTTGCCGGTTGGTTGGTGACAGAATTTCGTTCCGATGCAGAATATTTCTGAATGTTTACGGCTGCTGGTGTCGGCGGAGGTTCGGGTTCATTTACAGTTTTATCACGTCTGCTGTTGGTTTCAGTGAAAATGATTTCGATTAGTTTGACGTTGATTTCCTGACCGTCGGTTTCAGCTGGTGAAGCTTCTGTATCACTGGAAGGTGGTGGGAGAATTTAATTTCACCCTTACTGAAGGAATTTATTGAACAATAATTTTATAAGGAGCGTTTTAATCATTCATGAAGACGGTTAAATCTATGCCCATCATGTCCAGGATTTGTCTCGCTGTTCTACCTTTATTTTGTTTTTACCGCCACAGGGAGCTGAATTTAAATTATTTCAACGGGGAAAGCTTCGTGCACTCGTAATGTTCCGGTTCTGTTCGGCTGATAATCAGCGTCAGACTTTTATTTCCCTCCAGCGTTAAAATAAGAAGCGAGAACAACAGGGAGGACTTTCGTAGGTGTAGCTCCACAGAGGGGTCAGAGGTCAGAGGTCACCTGGAGACTTGTTTCCTAGAAGCTAGAAGGGCCCCTGCAGGGATCGAACCTGTGACCTTCAGCTGTGGAGCCACCTGAAGCACAGAGGACGTTTAATCCGAACAGATGAGCTGCTGTCGACGGTAAACAGGAAAAAAGGAAAAACGGCTTTTCTGCTCATTAAAGCGGATTCTAATTGACGATCAATTCCCGTTCAGTCGTCCTGCTGGCTGTTTCTGCTGCCGGATGTCCGACTGACGCCGGAGACACCTGATTATCTTAAACGTTTTTCAAAGTCTGGATCAAACCGCGAAGAGCTGGAAGAAGAGACACAGTCAGGAAAATACACACACGCACACACACACACACACACACACACACACACACACACACACACACACAATGTTTAACACATTTTAAAGGTCTGAAGTTTAAAGGGTGAATCAAAACAAACATAAAGGAACAAATCTGCACGTTCAGACAGAAACCAGCATTTCTAAATGATCCTGATTGATTTAGGTCCTCCGCTGCTCCGTCCACATTCCATCTAATTTCATTTTACACACACACACACACAGACACACACACACACACACACACACACTCACCATGGGGTCCAGTCTGTGGTGTGTTCGAGGGTCGGAACGACGGCTGTTCTGACAGTCATCACACTGTGAAAATGACTGTCACATTACTGTCACACCTAAACCAGCCTGTGTGTGTGTGTGTGTGTGTGTCAGGCAGTGATGGGGGGGTCGGGGTCCTGCTGTGACCTCGGCCTTGGATCAATAACCAGACCATCAGATCTGACAGATGGCAAACCTGAGCCTGTCTCTTTAACAGAGAATTTCTACCACCTCCTCCCACTGACAGACAGCGAACGCACCGCGATGCCCCGCCCACCTCCGGCCCTGCACCTGAACAGGAAGTCACCAAGGACTGAGATCCTGATCTCAGGTATCACAGAGACTCTGAGGAGACCAGAACAGGTGACGAGGACCGCAGAGGCCCGAGTTCGAGTCCACGACCCTCCAGCACCACCAACCCGCTGGTGCCCCGTGGACGACGTTGGCTCTGTGATCCAAACACCTGCAGACACGTACTGCTGCTGTGGATCAGGGTGACCATGACGGAACAGGTCGTTGGTTCGATTCCCAGCTTCCTCGATCCTGAACTGTTTCTGTTGGAGAGAAAAACGGATCATCCAACAAACATAATGGAGGGAAATTTCTTCCTGGTTAGAGATCAGAATAAAATATTCTGTTTACTTCCTTAAAACAGTAAAGTCGACTTTTTCTGTAAAACATTTTTAAATCGACTCTGTCAAAGAAAATGTAATGATGTATTAACTGATTTTGCAGCGTTTCACTGAATTATCTTTGTTTCATAATGAAATCATAATTAACTTCATCACAGTTTTTTATTTTTTAGATGGTTTGAAACTGCCTTAAACACAAAGCAGATCTGAGGTGTCTCAGTCAGTCAGAGTCTTCCTGTCTGAGGTTGTTCCAGTTTTTCAGTCTGGGCCGATTCAACAAGCAACCGAAGAAAAATACAAACAAAAGTCAGCCTTTACACACACACACACAGACACACACCAACACACTCAGTGTGTTGATGTGTGAGGCTCATTAACACCATTGTCTCCAGAAGAAATGGTGTCTGCAGCAGCAGCAGAGACATCCATCCAGCCTTATTTTTAACTGTGCAGCTGTTTGGCCTCCTTAACAAGTCCACCTTAAGTTGTTGTTGTTGTTGTTGTGGTCCTGTCAGCATCACCCTGATCAATAAAACTGCTGATACGGATCTCCATCCATCCGAGGAATCTGAGTTGGTGTCTTCAACTCATCTTCTTCTGTCGTGGAAAAACAGGAAGACGCGTCACGCCTTAAATAAACCCCGCCCCCTCCCCGACGGCCTCGTGGTTTTCATTAACGGAGTCTAACGAGTCTAATCTGAGACACACTGAGCTCAGGTCGACCAATCAGGACGGACTGTAACGACCATCCACTAGATGGAGCTCAGCAGGACCGACGGCCAAATGACGACCTCCACCGACTCCACGGAGAGGTCAGAGGTCAAAGGTCAACACCAGACACACAGTGTGTGTGTGTGTGTTTGACAGTGGAGGGGATGAAGGGGTCCATCCTCTGGGGAACATGAACATCCGGACCAGACTCTGAAGAAACCATCAAAGAAAAGATGCAGAGACAGGAAGTCATCAGTTCCTCCATTTAAAGGGACAGTTGTGCGTTTTGTCGACCAGATTCAGCCGCTGTTAGAATCTGTCCTCTGAGCCCGGATTTAAGGTTAGTCAGAGTCAGAGCAGGTTTAACGTCCTCTGAAAGTTTGTTCAGTCTGATGAAACTGGAAACTATCGGTTTTACTCTCAGAGCGACGGAGCAGACGCAGCAAATTAGTGCGTGACCTGAGGACGGTTCATCTGGGTCTCTGAGACGGCGGCCTGTTTCAGAACATCTGCGGACTCAAAGCTACAAATGATGTGATTATGATATATCATGTTACAGAGAAAGTCTCTTTGTTTCACAGTAAAAGAGAGAAATCAATACCGGGGCGGTGCGTCTCCTCTGGACTGACCAGGTAACGGTTAGGCCCGGCTGGGGGGGGGGGGGGGGGCTCGGAAATGCTGATTCTACATTTAGCCTGACAGTGATGCATGCCTCGGCCCCAGCGCCCGGTTTTCCTGGTACCTGAGGGTCCGGCCGAGGAAGATCAGCTGCAGACCAGGATGAGGTTAAGGATGTCGGAGGATCGGGGGAGGACGGGGGAGGATGGGGGAGGCCAGAAACCTGGGGGCTTATTTTTAGAACCAGCAAAGTCTGGGAGGGAGGAAAGATGGAGGGGACAGGGAGGATTTTTTATGAGAGAGGGAGACGAGGGAGTTGGAGTGAGGTCAAAGATTTCGAATAAAACCTGAAAGATTTGGAGCTTTTCTTCATTTTTCTGTCTCTAATTTAACATCAATAATCTGTTTGTTTGTTTTCTAATTTCACAAAGAAAAAAGAAAACTGAAGAAAATTCAAAGTCAGATCGAGTTCACAGAAATCCACCTCCTAACCATTTCAGCGTTTTTCCTGTTAACTGAATAAAAGAGTTTATGAGCATCATCTGGTTGTTCAAACAATCTCTGACAACTTTACACATATTTTCTTTTTTGTTCACAGTTCATTCAATGCAGAGCACAAATACACAACTGCATACCAGACAACACACACACACAGTGTCTTTTGGCCGGTGTGTTATGCTCAAGAAGATGATGGATGGTTTCCAAACAAAAACCGAGTTTGAGGAGCGAGCAGCAGAGAGACTACGAGCCGATGATGGATGGATCAGCCGGCCGCAGCACTCCGCTCTCACAACACAACACGTCGTACCCCCCCAAAAATAAGAGAAAATCAAGAGTTTGGGCAGGAAACACACACGCACACACACACAGACACTGAGACGACACATGGACTTTTTAAAACACACAAACTCCTGAGTCCTGCATGTGGTGTGTTTACCGTTCGGCATCAAGCATGAAAATTTAATTTCCGTTTTGGGGACTGAAACCAAAAATTCCCCCGAAGCGTTAAAGTGGAGCTTTAACATCCGTGTTTACGGTCAAATACGTGAACTCCGGAGGAGGTCAGACTGCCTGCTGCTCTAATGAGGACTGAAGGGTTTTTACTGCAGACTCACAGTGGGGGGGGGCAGAGCCACCTCCCAGGTAGGAAATCCAACTGAGAGATTATATTTGTAGTTTCAGTTCTTTGGGAAATGACTGATAGACAGAAGAAGATTAATTTTACAGCCACATTCTGTTTCTTCAGCCCGTCATGTTTTCATTTTTAAAAAGATAGTTAAAATCTGTTGAACACAGAAAGTTCCTCTCATGTGTTTGTGTTGTTCTAGAGCTGATCTGAAGTTTCTATCTTTATCTGATCAGGAGTTCTGCTCATTAATGATGAAAAATCATCTGACTGTCTTTATTCTGTCAACACAATAAACTCAGAAACATACAGGACTGATCCAGAGACGCTCTGATTGGCTGTGACATCACCCACCGGAGCCAATAGGAGCGTCCGACGTAGAGACGTGACTCTAGACGTCACTATCAAAGATGGAGGATGAGAATGGACGGATAAACACACAGAAGGAGTCAGAGAGTCAGACTGATCCAGATCTGATCAGTTTAAGGAGGAAACAGGAGGAACCATCTAATCACCAGTTTCAACCTCCTGTATCTGTGATCTCTGGATCCGGCTCAGGGGACCAACAAAGACCGACTCAGGTCCACTTCACCACGACGGTCTGTGTCTAATTCCTGCTGTCAAACTGAACTCTCCGTCCATCTCAAACAGTCAAAAAGCCAAATTGAAATATTCTCAGTGGTTGATAGTTTCTAAATCTTGGTCCAGACCAGATCCAGACCTCGGTCCTCTTCAGGCCTCCTCGTCTCTGGTTTCCTGCAGACGACAGTGAGGTCAGTGAACTTCAGAGACCGGCCCACCTTGAGGAGAAAGCACACGGCTGTTTGAGAGCAAAGCTCCCAATAAATCATCGTGAACGTCGTGGCTGTTCAAATATTCATCTCCTCCTTCTCCTCTTTGACCTGCAGACCTCATTCGGTAAATTTTGAAGTAAACGGGAACTCGGAAATCGTTACAGGTCTTTGAATTTGATGCCCGAGCGAGACTGTGAGCTCTGAAATCAGAAATGTCATTAACAGCAGAGCCCAAAGCCAGCTGAACTCTGGGTAATTCCTGTCACAGGGCGTCGGGGGAAAACACAGAGCGACTCCGACTCACTTCGTATAATCAATAGGAGCAGATCCCCGGACCCGGCCCCCCTCCGAGGAGCCGCCATTTACATTTTGATTCGGGTCCTCAGCGAGATGAAGGAGGAGGGGGAGTCATCGGAGTACGAAAGGTTAACTCCCCCCTCCGCGTCCCGTCCTCCCCCCACAGTCGGGTCCTGGAGATGAAGATGGGTTTGATCCTCCTCGCTGCTCGGCGGCGGCGGCAGGAAGCGAATGGAGATGCCACAGAGCATCAGAGCCAGTTTGCCGACGAGTCCAAAGCACTTCTCCTGATCTGGGGCCGCTGATGGCTTGTCAATATATGGATCCCCCCCCCGGCTCTAATCCGGTGAAAAAATCTAGTTTTCTATTAGTCTGTGCCCCGACGACGGCACCCCGAGCTGCTCCACCTGTAATTATTAAAGGCAGATTCCCTGAAAGCAATCAGCCCGCCGCCATTTGTATCTCTGAAATCTTAATAAGCCCGAAGAAGAAAAGAGATGAAGGGACCGAAGGAGAGGAGGCAAGGAGACGAGGACACGAGGACACGAGGACACGAGGAGCAAACGGGAGAGTCAGAGAAAAAGAAGACAAGATAAGGAGGCAACTGAGGAGAGGAAGAAAGGAGAGGAGACAAGGAAAGGAGAAGAAGAGTGAAGGAATAAGGACGGGAAGAAGGACATAGGAGAGAAGGAGACGAGGCAGTGGAGGAGAGAGGAGATAACAGAGGAGAGGAGTAAAGGATGCAACTGACAGATGGTCCATCTGTCCATCTGTCCATCCGTCCATCTGTCCATCCATCAATCTGTCCATCTGTCCATCCATCAATCTGTCAATCTGTCCATCCATCAATCTGTCCATCTGTCCATCCGTCCATCTGTCCATCCATCAATCTGTCCATCTGTCCATCCATCAATCTGTCCATCTGTCCATCTGTCCATCTGTCCATCTGTCCATCCATCAATCTGTCCATCTGTCCATCCGTCCATCTGTCCATCCATCAATCTGTCCATCTGTCCATCCGTCCATCTGTCAATCTGTCCATCTGTCCATCCGTCCATCTTTCCATCCATCAATCTGTCCATCTGTCCATCCGTCCATCTGTCAATCTGTCCATCTGTCCATCCGTCCATCTTTCCATCCATCAATCTGTCCATCTGTCCATCCGTCCATCTGTCCATCTGTCCATCTGTCAATCAGTCCATCTTTCCATCCGTCCATCTGTCCATCTGTCCATCTGTCCATCTGTCAATCCGTCCATCTGTCAAACTGTCCATCTGTCCATCTGTCCATCCATCAATCTGTCCATCTGTCAATCTGTCCATCTGTCCATCCATCAATCTGTCCATCTGTCCATCTGTCCATCCATCAATCTGTCCATCCGTCCATCCGTCCATCTGTCAATCCGTCCATCCGTCCATCTGTCAATCTGTCCATCTGTCAATCTGTCCATCTGTCCATCCATCAATCTGTCCATCTGTCCATCTGTCAATCTGTGTATCTGTCCATCTGTCCATCTGTCCATCCATCAATCTGTCCATCCGTCCATCTGTCCATCCGTCCATCTGTCAATCTGTCCATCTTTCCATCCATCAATCTGTCCATCTGTCCATCTGTCCATCCGTCCATCTGTCCATCTGTCCATCTGTCCATCTGTCCATCCGTCAATCTGTCCATCTGTCAATCTGTCCATCCATCAATCTGTCCATCCGTCCATCTGTCAATCTGTCCATCCGTCCATCTGTGTATCTGTCCATCTGTCCATCCATCAATCTGTCCATCTGTCCATCTGTCCATCCATCAATCTGTCCATCTGTCCATCCATCAATCTGTCCATCCGTCCATCTGTCAATCTGTCCATCTGTCCATCTGTCAATCTGTCCATCTGTCCATCCATCAATCTGTCCATCTGTCCATCTGTCCATCTGTCCATCCATCAATCTGTCCATCTGTCAATCTGTCCATCTGTCCATCCATCAATCTGTCCATCTGTCCATCTGTCCATCTGTCAATCCGTCCATCTGTTCATCTGTCCATCTGTCCATCCGTCCATCTGTCCATCCATCAATCTGTCCATCCGTCCATCCGTCCATCTGTCAATCTGTCCATCCGTCCATCTGTCCATCCGTCCATCTGTCAATCTGTCCATCTTTCCATCCATCAATCTGTCCATCTGTCCATCTGTCCATCTGTCCATCCGTCCATCTGTCCATCTGTCAATCTGTCCATCTGTCCATCTGTCCATCCGTCAATCTGTCCATCTGTCAATCTGTCCATCCATCAATCTGTCCATCCGTCCATCTGTCAATCTGTCCATCCGTCCATCTGTGTATCTGTCCATCTGTCCATCCGTCAATCTGTCCATCTGTCCATCTGTCAATCTGTCCATCTGTCCATCCATCAATCTGTCCATCTGTCCATCTGTCCATCCATCAATCTGTCCATCTGTCCATCCGTCAATCTGTCCATCTGTCAATCTGTCCATCTGTCCATCCATCAATCTGTCCATCTGTCCATCTGTCCAAACATCAATCTGTCCATCTGTCCATCCGTCCATCTGTCCATCCATCAATCTGTCCATCTGTCCATCCATCAATCTGTCCATCTGTCCATCTGTCCATCTGTCCATCTGTCCATCCTTCAATCTGTCCATCTGTCCATCTGTCCATCTGTCCATCCTTCAATCTGTCCATCTGTCCATCTGTCCATCTGTCCATCTGTCCATCCATCAATCTGTCCATCTGTCCATCCGTCCATCTGTCCATCTGTCCATCCGTCCATCTTTCCATCCATCAATCTGTCCATCTGTCCATCCATCAATCTGTCCATCTGTCCATCCGTCCATCTTTCCATCCATCAATCTGTCCATCTGTCCATCTGTCCATCCATCAATCTGTCCATCTGTCCATCCGTCCATCTGTCCATCTGTCCATCCATCAATCTGTCCATCTGTCCATCTGTCCATCCATCAATCTGTCCATCTGTCAATCCGTCCATCTGTCCATCTGTCCATCCGTCCATCCGTCCATCCGTCAATCTGTCCATCTGTCCATCCGTCAATCTGTCCATCTGTCCATCCGTCCATCTGTCCATCTGTCCATCCGTCCATCCGTCAATCTGTCCATCTGTCCATCCGTCCATCTGTCCATCCGTCCATCCGTCCATCTGTCCATCTGTCCATCTGTCCATCCGTCCATCCGTCAATCCGTCCATCTGTTCATCCGTCCATCCGTCCATCCATCCATCCGTCCATCTGTCCATCTGTCCATCCGTCCATCCGTCCATCCGTCCATCTGTCCATCCGTCCATCCGTCCATCCGTCCATCCGTCCATCTGTCCATCTGTCCATCTGTCCATGGCTTCAGGCTAAGTGCTGTCAGAGAACTTAGTCCTCAGGTCCTCGGTGGTAGTTTGGACGTAGTCCAGTATGGACCACTGTCCTGGACTCTGAGTCTGGAGGATACTGAACCAGTAGCAGCATTTGGAACATCTTCGTCCTGGTCCTGGTCGTCATCGTGCCCCCTCCCACTGAGGCCTCAGCCCTCAGGAACGGGGGGGTCGGCTGATGTCCCGTCTCAGATGGGCCTGCTGATTCTTCAAGAGATTCACTTCAGTGAGAAACTTTAAATTGGGTCGAGTAGGACCGAAGAAGAAGCCCTCGTTATCCTGCTGCCTCTGGGGGGGGGCAGTAAGAGGACGCTGGGGGGTAACTGTGTTGCTCTCAGTGGAAGTAAAGGGGTCAGTCTGAGGAGTGGGGGGGTATTTCTGTAGTTTCTGCTTTAATTCTTCACTTTGACCTTCACAGACAGGAGAACTGATGACGACTGGAAAGAAAACGTCCTAAAATGAAAATCGGTGCGGAGCAGCTGAGGAGTCTTCTTCACTTCCTCTTCCTCTTTTGCTCTTTTTACTTTTGTACTTTTTTCCTAATTTGTTGTTTGTCGGTTTGAT
>CM068485.1:27082500-27095000 GCA_034769265.1 Remorina albescens
GGAGAACCTTCAGGAGAACCTTCAGGAGAACCTTCAGAAGAACCTTCAGAAGAACCTTCAGGAGAACCTTCAGGAGAACCTTCAGAAGAACCTTCAGAAGAACCTTCAGAGGAACCTTCAGGAGAACCTTCAGGAGAACCTTCAGGAGAACCTTCAGAAGAACCTTCAGAGGAACCTTCAGGAGAACCTTCAGGAGAACCTTCAGGAGAACCTTCAGAAGAACCTTCAGAGGAACCTTCAGGAGAACCTTCAGGAGAACCTTCAGAAGAACCTTCAGAGGAACCTTCAGGAGAACCTTCAGGAGAACAGATCTGTGTGATTATATTTGATTTGACTTCACTCATCAAACGCTGTCAGGTCAAAGTTCTGCACAGAACAACAAACACACACCAACACAACCTTACTGTTCTGTTAACTGATGACATCATTCATGGGTTCATTTTTCTGAATGAATGATGCTGAACACAAAACAAACAGACACGTAATGACAAAAACACACAAACACAACTTCACTGCACAAATTGAACATTTAAAAACAAATTCTTTAAGGAGATTTTCAGTCAGACACACACACACACACACAGATACACACTCACACACACACACACACACACACACACACACACACACACAGGTACACACACAGGCACACACAGACACACACACAGAACCAGCTGTGCTCTCTCTGTTCAATTAATTCTCTCTACTTTGACCTTTTCCTCCAACAGACACAAAGAAACTGGAGGCTGCACACACACACACACACACACACACACACACACACACACACACACAGACACACACACACACACACACACACACACACACACACACACACATACAGACACACATACAGACACACACACACACACACACACACACCCGCACACACACACACACACACACACACACACACAGACACACACACACACACACACACACACACACACACAGACACACACACACACACACACACACACACACACACACACAGACACACACACACATACAGACACACACATACAGACACACACACACACACACACACACACACACCCGCACACACACACACACACACACACACAGACACACACACACACACACACACACATACAGACACACACACACACACACACACACACACACACATACAGACACACACACACACACACAGCTATGCACTAAGTCAAAAACAAAAAGAGGCAGAAGCTCAAACTGACTGACTGCTCGTCTCTCCAGAGGATGAACCTTCAGGCTGAACTTCCTCATTTATTATTTTCATCACTTTGTTTTTCAACATCCAGAAAAAGTCAGAAACTCAGAATCACCTGTTCTTGTTTCCAGTTCGTCCTGAACTCATTTCCAGGTACGGAAACACGCCGGCTTCTGTCGGTTTAATGTGAACGAGCGTCTTCACTTTTATTGATCTCCGACTGAGAAGTCAAAATAAAAACGACTGATCAGAGCGGCCTCGTCCAGCTTCGGGACAAACGGAGAGATTCCTGCTCTGCCTTTCACTTCAACATGTTAAATACGACAGCAACATCTACAGGTGAGCTCCACGTAAACAACAACAACAACAACAACAACAACAACAACAACCAGAAACCAGCAGGAGGCTGCTGTGAATTCGAGTGTAAACTAAAATAATTTGAAACTAATAACAAACGTAAACAATTTATTAGATCATTTAAAGTTCTGGCGTTCGCTGCATATTTTAAAAACATTTAATAAACAAACAAACAGAAACAACCTGATATGTTGAAATATAAACATGAATATTTATGCACTAATGAAGTAAATAAGCCCGTTAACATACGTTCTAATTATAAACAGTATCGTGCTATTGGAACTTTTTAGTGAGATCTTTTTATTTATCGATTATAAAATCTTTTAAATATTTAGAATCATTTGAAAGGCTGCAGAGAAAAATCTCTTTTCCCAAACTGTCATATTTAAATTAAATAGATATTCCAAGAGCTGATGGCAGATATCACAGATCATCAGATGAAGGTTAAAGTTCAACCGGTTCATCATCTGGGAAACATGAATGTGCGGCTCAAACTTCAGTCATCAAAGATACTTTAAGCAGGAACGTCTGCAGACTTTTTTTTTTTTTTTGGACTCAAACGTCGACCGAATAAATTTCATCATCAGGTCCGTGTGTCGCCATGAAGGTGAACTTCCTGTCATGAGACGTGTGCAGAAAAATAAATGATATATATAAATATGAATCTCTTCTGAAGCGGTAACATGGTGACGGATGGTTTTTACAGTGCAGCCTGTCACACTTCATCAAAGCTCCATCACCAATGATAATGTGACCCGGCCGACTCAGCACCGCCGCTCCCCGCTGCCCAGAATATTGGCAAGTGTCAGATAGCCAATAGATTTATGTATGCAAATCAGGCCGATCAATGGCGTCTGCCACGGCCGCAGATCTACAACCACAACACATCGGCAGGAATATTTGCTGTCAAATAAAACCAGAGGGAGCCGAAAAAACTTGGTATGAAAGGAAAAATGATCCGGAGAAGACGAGGAGGAGGAAAAGTGGAGATATGATGAAGAAGGTTTGCTGTCAGTGAGACGGCAGGCGGCCAATCATCAGAGAGAATAAATCAGAGCCGGGCTGTCATTGGACATGTTCGCTTCACGTGTCGCTTCATTCCCTTTAAAAGACGGTTTTTATTTCTGATCAGATTCATCCAAACAAAAAACAAAAAAAAAAAACTGCTTTCTGAAAATTCACCATTAAAGTTCAGAAAAAATGGACCCAAAGTTTTAAAATGACCTTTTTTAATGTTCTACAAAAGAAATATTTACAAATCAATCCTAATTTTAAATTTAATCCAATATGTCATAATCGTTAACTGATATTTTATCTAATATTGAATTATAAACCACATTATCTCTTTATATAACACTATATTATTATTAATTAAGTACATTAATCCACCTTGATTTAAAATGCATCATTTATTTCATAAATGATATTATGAAAGAAGTTCTGTACATTTTATAATAATATTGATATCAATCAGAATGTATTGTAACTACATTAAGTCAGCTTGGATCTGATTGTTTAATGTGTTATTAAATCTAATAATAATAATAATAACGTGCTGACAAACTCAGTTAAAGTCACAGATTTAATTGATATAAATTAATATGAGTTCAGAAACTTTATGATGATTTTTTTGTTTTCAGTATTATTTCGTCCTCCAGGAAAAGGCCGGACTAAGCAGGAGGAGGGTCAGGTGGGCCGGACGAGGGGGGGCATGTCGGTCGCCTGTCGGCGTGGCAACAGGCGCCATGTCACCGCCTCCCCCGTGGGAACCGCCCGTCAAACGGAAAGGCTGGGCCACATCTGCATAATCATTACAGCGACGACAGAAAGTCATTCTGGGAAACAATCAATGGTGTTTTAAAGGACCTTAAAAAAAAAACCAAAAGACAGAAAAAAGCGTTGAAGTGTCTTAAAGAAGATCGAGTGTTTCAGGTTTCACCGCTGAGCTTCATTTAAATCCCAACATTTATTCACTGTTTCTTCACTTCAGTTTCATTTTTCCAACAATAATCAGAAAACTTCAGTCAGACAGAAACCTTTTTCCGACGTTCGTAACAGTGTGGAGGTTAAATGATGTTTTATTTAAAACTCACCTCAAGTTCTTCCTCCTAAAATGTTTCAGCTCTACCTTTTCATCCTCCATGTTTTAACACAACCTGAGACAGAAAACCGCGATGGCGGACGACTTTTATATTTATGATTGACGATCAAAAGGTCCTCCTGGTTCCTCAAGTCCATAATGAGGACAAAAGCTCATTTAAACATGTTCGTGTTTGAAAATTCATTTTAATGATCTCCGGCTCTAAACTGTAACCGACTCTGAATCCGAATCACAAAATATCTAAATATTTCTCCGCCAAGTCAAATCGTCAACGTTTCACGTGAGTCGGTTCACAAGATGCTGCTAGTTTGTAAATTGTCAGTTGGCTATCTTGTTTTTTGAAACCAGAAGAAAAACCAGATTTGGAGGAGAAGGCGGAGCTTCATTTAAAAAATGAACATCATGTTGTATTGAAGACTGTAAACTAGAGACTGAGACCATAAACTGATCAGGAAAACGTTTACTGAGGAGGAGGAGGGACATTTTCCCATAGACTTCAATATAAAGGAGGAGGAGGGACATTTTCCCATAGACTTCAATATAAAGGAGGAGGAGGGACATTTTCCCATAGACTACAATATAAAGGAGGAGGAGGGACATTTTCCCATAGACTTCAATATAAAGGAGGAGGAGGGACATTTTCCCATAGACTTCAATATAAAGGAGGAGGAGGGACATTTTCCCATAGACTACAATATAAAGGAGGAGGAGGGGCATTTTCCCATAGACTTCAGTACAGTCTGACCTCTGACCCATGAAGGTTTCAGGTTTCGGGACAGTAAGATGTTTAAAGAAGGAAAAAGGAAACAGGAGACGGGAAAGTGATGAAGAGAAAAAGAAAAGGAGACGAACAGGAAGAGGGGAAGGAAAAAGTGGAGCGGTGGAATGAGGGGAGGAGAAAAGAGAAAAACGGATCGGTGACAAGAGAGGAAGATGGAAGAAACGAGAGGGGAAGGAAAAGGACGGAGGGACAAAGGAAAGGAGGGAGCGAAGGAGGGGAGGGAGGAGGGAGAGGCTCCTCTTCTATCAGCTGATAAGAGGCAGAAATGGATGAATCCTATTGGCCGGCGGGCCTCTTCCAGCCTCTTATCTCGTCGCTTTCACCAACTCAGGACACATTTCATAGAAATTTGCGAAATCAGGAAAGCTGTGTGTCGTGTCATCGATCACGGAGCGCCGCGGCCCATACATCCTCCCTGCTTCACAATAAAAGCCACAATTGACACTTTTTTTTTGTGTTGTTGTTGTTTCTCGGTAATTACACGCGGCGGCAGCTTCGACTCCGATGTTTGTTCTCAAGGTCAAACTAAGTTGGGTTGAAATCAGGAGCTGCACGTCCATAAATCAGCCCAGAAAACGCTGATGACATCAGGAGGATCTGGGGAACGTTTGACTGTGATCGTTTCTGATGCATCAAATGAAATAAAATGTGACGAGACGTTCGAGTTCTGTGGAAGAAAAAGGACAAAAGAAGCCCGAGCTGGTGAACACAGAAAAACACGGACGGACGTGGAAACCATCAGAAGACGAGCCAATCCTGCTCCAAACTCGTATCGATCCGCCACAGAAAGTAGTTCCTTCTGGCTGATTCAGTTCATTTCTTCTTCTTTTTTTTTTATTTGTGAGATTTTCATGTTGTGTGTTTTGTGTCTCGGCGTCACCGGTCCTTCACCCACCTCCGCCCCGCTGAGGTTCTGGGACCGACGTCCAGCATCTCTTTGAGTCCGATTATCTGCTCGTCTGCTTCGACGTCCTGATCTTACTGGTCCCTTCCTCAGCAGCTCTCTTCTCCTGTGAAAGATCAGCATGATGTAACGTCACCTTCAACCTGGATCCAAACAGACACCACGTCTCTTTACTGTTGGTAACATCAGCTGGATCGGGCCTTACCTGACTCAGTCCTCCACCCAGCAGGTCCTCCGTGGTCCTCCGACTGTTTGAGAGATCAGTAAATATAAATGTCAGGAATTCTGTCTGAAACGGGTCAAATAAAGTTTTCCATCCTGAGTTACCTTTTTGTTGCTTCACATTTGGTTTGTTTGAATCATTTTTATCTTCACAGATTCTCTGAATGAGGATCATGAATATTTAGATCTGACTTTGTGTTGACGTTTGCTGAAATACTAAAAACAGATATAAACTTCCCTCCTGATATTACAGAGATGAATATTTATTGTGAGTTTTAAAGGCTCCCTGTGTTTGTGTGTCGTTAATTATAAAAGTGAAAAACTGCAGGATTTGTTTCATCCTTTTTCAGACCATCTATCTGTGACCTCTTCGTGTTTGTATGAGCAGCAAAGTTAGAATTTAAGTGCAGCAGCCTCTCAGTGTGTGTGTGTGTATATGTGTGTGTCTGTGCATGACAAACTGGTCCAATTTCAGGCGTGTCGCGGCGTCCTGCTGATATTTGTCTCTCTGGCGTTGTTGTTGTTGTTGTTGTTGTTGTTGTTGTTGCAGCTCTTCCTCCTCTTTAGTTTCCTTCAGATTTGAATCGGCTGCAGCGTTGTATCGTTGTGTTGTTATGTTGTGTTGTGTTGTGATGGGGGGGGGCTCGGTCCGTTCCCCCTCTGACAGCACAGAAATAATTACAGTAGTGGCGTCCCCCCCGGCTGGCTGTTATATTAGCCCTCTTATCAGGCGGCTGAGGGGGGTAGTTGATCAACTGAGGTCACTGTATCCTGACCACAGCTCAGCAGCTACAGCACCATTTGGAGATATGATAAATAAAAGTCGGGGGGTTACGCTGCAACAACACTGTTATCTGCTGCCGAGTGCTTTTTGTTTCCTCCTCCTCCTCCTCTTCCTCTTCCTCCTCTTCTTCCTCCCCAGATGAGGAAGTTAAAGGAGCTGATGAAGAGAACATGGAGGCTGTTTTAACACCTCTGCATGATGAGAAGCTTCACTTTCAGCTCAGACGTGCAGCACTTTATTTATTTCCCAGCCGTGTTGTGACGGCGGAGACATTCGGGGGGGTCACGGCTGTAAACGCAGCTGCTTTATTCCAAAAACAGGCCGCAGGCGGCAGCGGAGATAATAGATGCACCTACATTATCCTGAAGTGGCGGGAAATTGAGGGGTTAGGAGGGTTAGGGGAACAGATGTGCCTACATTTGTTCTAAAGGCAGACTGATAGCACGGGGGGGTCAACGCGCCGTGTAGAAATAAATACATCTACATTATTCTGCAGGGGGAGAGGTGAGAGTGAGTGAGGAAAACAGATGCAGGCACATTATTCTGGAGTCAACATGAACATTTTAGAGGTGGAGGTGAAGCCGCAAACGTGGATGCATCATTACTCTTCAGCTGAGCCGATAGTCGGAGGTTAAGGATGCAGGTTCGCCTCCATTCTTCTCCTGAAGGAAAAAAAAAACAACCTCAGAGTGAGAAAAGTTCAGACCGAGAACCTGAGCAGGTCAGAACGTCACCTGAGGGCACCAAACGTTATTTAAGATCAAAGCAAAAAAGGTGGAGTCACAAACACACACACACACACACACAGACTCACTGCTGCTGCGAAGCCTCTTAGGAAATTCAGATGTGAATTTGTTTGTCTTCCACTGAAACCTGCAGCCTGAATATGACAGGAAGTCAATCCTGTGACAGCCACAATGCAAAGTAACGCACAGCGCACAACTGACAGCACTCTGCCTATATGCTGTGTGTGTGTGTGTGTGTGTATGTCTGTGTGTATGCAGAGTGGGTGTGAAGCCTCTTGACAGTGTGTGTAAATCTGTTCCAATCTTTCTTTATCATCACTGTGGATGAAAAGCCACAGCTGAGGACAGGAAACAGGAAGAAACAGGAAGTAACAGGAAGAAACAGGAAAGGAATAAGGAAGTAACCGGAAGAAACAGGACAGGAAGTAACAGGGAGTAACAGGAAGAAACAGGAAAGGAAAAAGAGAGTAACAGGAAGAAACCGGAAGTAACGGGAAGAAAAAGGAAGTAACAGGAAGTAACAGGGAGTAACAGGAAGAAACAGGAAAGGAAAAAGAGAGTAACAGGAAGAAACCGGAAGTAACGGGAAGAAACAGGAAAGGAAAAAGAGAGTAACAGGAAGAAACAGGAAAGGAAAAAGGAAGTAACCGGAAGAAACAGGAAAGGAATACGGAAGTAACAGGGAGTAACAGGAAGAAACAGGAAAGGAAAAAGAGAGTAACAGGAAGAAACAGGAAAGGAAAAAGGAAGTAACCGGAAGAAACAGGACAGGAAACAGGAAGTAACAGGGAGTAACAGGAAGAAACAGGAAAGGAAAAAGGAAGTGACCGGAAGAAACAGGACAGGAAACAGGAAAGGAAAAAGAGATTAACAGGAAGAAACCGGAAGTAACAGGAAGAAACAGGAAGTAACAGGAAGAAACAGGAAAGGAATAAGGAAGTAACCGGAAGAAACAGGACAGGAAGTAACAGGGAGTAACAGGAAGAAACAGGAAAGGAAAAAGAGAGTAACAGGAAGAAACCGGAAGTAACGGGAAGAAAAAGGAAGTAACAGGAAGTAACAGGGAGTAACAGGAAGAAACAGGAAAGGAAAAAGAGAGTAACAGGAAGAAACCGGAAGTAACGGGAAGAAACAGGAAAGGAAAAAGAGAGTAACAGGAAGAAACAGGAAAGGAAAAAGGAAGTAACCGGAAGAAACAGGAAAGGAATACGGAAGTAACAGGGAGTAACAGGAAGAAACAGGAAAGGAAAAAGAGAGTAACAGGAAGAAACAGGAAAGGAAAAAGGAAGTAACCGGAAGAAACAGGACAGGAAACAGGAAGTAACAGGGAGTAACAGGAAGAAACAGGAAAGGAAAAAGGAAGTGACCGGAAGAAACAGGACAGGAAACAGGAAAGGAAAAAGAGATTAACAGGAAGAAACCGGAAGTAACAGGAAGAAACAGGAAGTAACAGGAAGAAACAGGAAAGGAAAAAGGAAGTAACCGGAAGAAACAGGAAAGGAATAAGGAAGTAACAGGGAGTAACAGGAAGAAACAGGACAGGAAACAGGAAGTAACAGGAAGAAACAGGAAAGGAAAAAGGAAGTAACTGGAAGAAACAGGACAGGAAACAGGAAACAGTAAGAAACATTTTTTAAAATGAGAAAATAAAAGGATAAAAACCAGAAGTGAAATTAGAACATCAATAATAATCATCATGTTAAATTGGGCAGAAAAGAAAACAAAATCAAATATTGGTGCAATAATAATAATAATAATAACATTAATAATCATACAGAGCTGATGACTAATCAAACCCACCTCAGCCACGGATGAGATACATTCCTTTATTATAATTAAAGTACTCAAACATTTGCTCTGCCGCGGGACGTCACACCAAACCATAGGACGTAAAAAAAATCATTTCATCGTTCAGAACGTAAAAAAACAAAAACAATCATCTTTCAGATATTTCACACCGTACGGAATAAAATAGAAAAGGTAGCGACACATTGTCGATTAAAGACGGAGGAGCAGTGAGGACGAGAGCTGAGCCGAAGAAACTAAAGAAGAAGTTCCAGTTCAAAAGAATCTGATTCAGGTTGTCGGATTTTCTTTTCCAGATAATTAAAGTCAACAAATTTAAATCAAGTAATTAAAATTCTGTATTTTGCAATTAAAGATTCAAACTGCAGCGGCTCTCTGGACGGACACACAACCCAAATGCACAAAATCCTTCACTTGCAGTGAAAACAACTTTTCAGCAAACAAACATTTTTATAATTCCACTTCCTGTTACAAGAAAAAAAAACAACAACTTCAAAACATAAACGTTTTATCTTTGAGGGAAACCTGAGCGTCAGGAAGAAAACCACCCAGGTTCTGTTCAGGTTCTGTTCAGGTTCAGGTTCAGGTTCTGTTTAGGTTCTGTTTAGGTTCTGTTCAGGTTCTGTTTAGGTTCAGGTTCAGGTTCTGTTTAGGTTCTGGTTCAGGTTCTGTTCAGGTTCTGTTCAGGTTCTGTTCAGGTTCTGTTCAGGTTCAGGTTCAGGTTCTGTTTAGGTTCTGGTTCAGGTTCTGTTTAGGTTCTGGTTCAGGTTCAGGTTCAGGTTCTGTTTAGGTTCAGGTTCAGGTTCAGGTTCTGTTTAGGTTCTGTTTAGGTTCTGTTCAGGTTCTGTTCAGGTTCAGGTTCAGGTTCAGGTTCTGTTTAGGTTCTGGTTCAGGTTCTGGTTCAGGTTCAGGTTCTGTTCAGGTTCTGTTAAGGTTCAGGTTCTGGTTCAGGTTCAGGTTCAGGTTCTGGACCACTCAGTCTGGCGGTTAAATATCTGGATTCTATTGAAAGAAAAAGATTCTTTCACACGTTCACTTTTTCTCAGATTCTTCTGGTTTGGACCGAAGTGAACGATTCTCTAAAGTGAAACAACGTGTCCTTTGAAGGAAAAGAGGACGATCGGATCACTGTTCTGACATGTTGTTGGTGGTCTATTGAGCCGGTTTAAGGTTCTGTTAAGGTGCTCTGGGTTCATGAACAGAACCGACAGCTGACATGTTCAGACTGACAGACTGGACAGAAGGTTAAAGCCTGAATCTCTATTAAACCGACACAGAGAGACGTAAGGAGTGTTTCCTGTCTGCCTTTTGGTGACGTCACCATGACATCATCCAACAGTTTATAAGGCGACAATTATTTAAAGCCTTCAGTTTGTAATTTTGACGTACGTCATGTTGTACTGAAGACTGTAAACTAGAGACTGAGACCATAAACTCATCAGGAAAACGTTTACTGAGGAGGAGGAGGGACATTTTCCCATAGACTTCAATATAAGGGAGGAGGGACATTTTCCCATAGACTTCAATATAAAGGAGGAGGAGGGACATTTTCCCATAGACTTCAATATAAAGGAGGAGGGACATTTTCCTATAGACTTCAATATAAGAGAGGAGGGACATTTTCCTATAGACTTCAATATAAGGGAGGAGGGACATTTTCCCATAGACTTCAATATAAAGGAGGAGGAGGAGGGACATTTTCCCATAGACTTCAGTACAGTCTGACTGATGGTAACTAACTGCTGCTGTGAACCTGAACCGACCCAAAGCCGAGTTTCTTCCTGCTCCGCTCTCATCGAGGAAACGTTGCCTTCACTCACGATCATACAGCAACACAAAGGAGTCTTGTTTTGAAAGGAAGGGAGGGGAAATGAGAGGACGGAGCAGATGACAGGAAGTACGAGACACAAAATGAGGAGCGGATGTGGTCCGCCGTCCTTCGACGCCGACTCCAGTTCCAAACCGATTTAACGGAAAAACAACTGCCACATTCCCAGAGACGACAACAGGAAGTGACGCACAAAGGACATATGAAAGTGTATCTGATGGGCTGTTGTGTTGAACATGTTTGGGCTGAGATGAGGCGTTCAGGGTTCCTGGAGTAAAAAGTTCACATTCTTGAATTTAACCCCCCCCCCCCCCCCCCCCCAAAAAAAAGAGTCAAAGGCAGAGAGAACTACAACTCCCAGAGAGCACTGCTGTGGACGTTCAGGCTCTGATTGGTCGGAGGAATTACGGACTCAACTCACTTTGGATTTCTCAGATTTGATTCTGAACTGCTCCGGGTGCTCATGGGTAATGTAGTCTTTACAGACAACTTGTGGAAGCCATTTCCTGCCAGGAAAACCAGAACTGAGTTCAAAAAGACAAAGTGAAAGAAAATCATGAAGAGAGGACGAGACTTTAGAGGAATAACTCAGATATTCATCGTTTAGATTCTACTTCCATTCTAAAAAGGGGCATTTACAGAAATGTTTCCTATTTGGAATAAAATATTTGAATTAAAGGTTAAAGTATTTAATGACACGTTCAAAAAAATGAAAAATTATAACAACTGAAATGATTTTATCAAATATTAATGAACTTAATTCTTTAATAATCTTTAATGACATGGAAATCAATGTTGACTTTCCCGTCTCAGTTAAACCTGAAGCTTAAAAAAAAAAAAAAAAAAAAAGACGGAAGAGGAGTCGTTTTAAAATCTGAGAAAATAAAATCTTTGTGATGAACTTCAGTTCTTTATTTTATATTTTCTCTTTTTATGGCAGGAAAGAGCTTCCAAAGGCCGAACTGATGGTGATCGAATAAACCGACGTTAGTGTGAAGAGGAGAGCTGTCACCGTGCTGCGTTCAGGGAAAACAGAATTATGACCTTCATTCTGCAAAATAACATTTAATTCTGAAACCGAGTGAGTTTTTTTTTTGGTAACATCATCACTGTGAATGACTGACGGGACTTGAACGCAGCACAGTTCAGCAGGAAAAAAAAAAAAAAAAAGAAAGCAGATAAACTGTGAAATTTAGAGTTTTGTTTTTAAACTGCAGAAACGTCACTTGGAGCTGGTTTCGCTGCCTCACTTCTCTTCTTCGACAGGAGGAGGGAGACCCAGGCGGACAGGTGCATTATGGGTAGTGTAGTTTGACCAGAAACAGTCCGTGGGCTCTATGAGATGGCCTTGGCCTCGGGTAAGAAAGCCTCCCAGTACTTTATCAGCTGCAAGAGAAAATATTGTTTATTAACGAAATGAGGTTCGAAAATAAAATCTGTGACGTCTGAAAACGAACAGAGCCGAAATGAAAGCGACAGATCGTTTTAAGGCTTCTCCAAAGAAAAACATTACGGCCACAATGAAAGTGAAATGGACATCACACACATTTAAACACAAATAACATCACTGTCCATCTCAAGCCGACGGGAAGTCATACAATTACTGTGACATCTGTTATTTTCATTTAAATCAAACTAATTCTGTAATTTCATTCTTCAGCAATAAAATCTAAATTATTTTTCAATATAAAATGACAAATATAATAAATCAGAGATTATTTTGACTGTAATAATAATAATGATGATGATAACTTTGTA
>CM068485.1:27105000-27115000 GCA_034769265.1 Remorina albescens
GTGGACAATAAAGTGAGGAAACAGGAAACGCCGCAGGCCCTTAAACCCTGAAGCAGTTTTTGGATGCCTGGCTCCGACCGGCCGGTTTGACCTTTTCAGGACTTTTTGAGGAAAAAAAGACGAGACTGAAAAACTGAGACGGAGTTTTTCTCTCTTTTTTTACCTCTTTTGATGAAAAGTCATTAATTTTTGTCCCATCGGAGGTCGATCTGTTCGTCTGTAGATCAGATTCCCTCAGCGTTCAGGGTCCCCGGAGGATGAACCACACTGACCTCCGACCTTCTCGTCAACGTCTGGGTCAGTTTGAAAACTGTTTCAGACGACTCATTTGGTCCCAAAATGAGGTGGAACTTTGTTATTTTACGTGATGTTACGTTGGCTGATTGGCTGTAAATCTAAACTATGATGGTCCTTAAAAAAATATGATTTTATTGAAATCAACATTTCAAAATAAGACAACTTACAGCACGGGAAAAAACTGTATAGAAATTTATGAGAACTCAATTATTACTTTGACCAGTTGAGGTCACACTTCAAGACACCAAACTGGTTTTACCGTCAATATTTCAAACTATTACCTGGTGAACAGTCAATATACCTGATTGTGTCTGTCTGATGATTAAATCCAGTTAAATCCGTAATTTATTAAAAGCCTCTTATCATTCCTGTTTTTATTCAGGAGTACATTCACCAACATGTTGTTCCCAGAGAGGAGATGAACAACTACACTAAATAAAAACACTAATTTATCTTCTAATGGAGGTCAAGATAAATGAATAAACGGACAAAAGGGGACGTTTGAACTCAGACAGAAAAAGGAGTTGATTCTCTGCAGCCATCAGGCTGCTGGATCAGGATCTGATTTGTTCTTGATGTCGTTACTTACGTCAGAGCTCTCCAGGAACTGCAGAACATCAGGATCCTTCAGCAGGACGGGATGCTTCACGGTTCTCATCAGGTACCTCAAACACAAACACAAACCAGAGGAAGAAGATTTCACTTCTGAACGACAATGAGTCAGTAAAAGCGATTTAAAAGAAGTCACTTCCTCAGCTCGCTTTATTGTACTCAAGCTGCTTCCTGTTCCTCTGGAAAACAAACAAACAAACAAACAAACAAACAAACCTTTCAAGGCTTTTATGTTTTCCAAATTGAATGTATAAACTGACAAGAGTCAAATTAAAAATACAACACAATTTTCATTAATGCAAATTTTTGTCCTCATTAACTCTGCATGTGTGTGTGTGTGTGTGTGTGTGTGTGTGTGTGTGTGTGTGTGTGTGTGTGTGTGTGTACACATCAGCATGGAGTTCTGCAGGTCTGAGCTCCATCAGCTGTCACTGGCTGACCTTCCTGTCAATCAAACACCATCAGTAAAGGGCATCAGAATGTCAGCCCCGCCCCAAACACACTATTTGTATTCTCACACACACACACACACAGTTGTTGTCGTTACACAGTTGTGTACTTCTGTTCTAACTTTGGTTTATTTCTATGTTTTCTCTTATGTGATGCCGCTTGTTCTCTGTGCTCATGACAATAAAGTTTTGTGTTTCGAATCAAGTCAAATAAAATGTTTGCTGTTAAGGCAAAAAGCTAAATTTGTTTCCTCTCATTTAAAAAATGAACATCATGTTGTGATGAAGACTGTAAACTAGAGACTGACACCATAAACTGATCAGGAAAACCTTTACTGAGGAGGAGGAGGGACATTTTCCCATAGACTTCAATACACTCTGATTTCAGACTACAGCCGGTGGAGTCGCCCCCTGATGGTCAGTAGATAGAATGAAGGTTTGAGGCTCTTCAATTCATTTTACAGACCCAGAGTCCAGGTCCACTTTCATAAAGAGTTGATGGTCTAGAACCCACAGGTCCAGGTCTAGGTCTCACAGGTTCAGGTCTAGATCTCACGAGGATCGGGTCTAGATCTCACAGGACCGGGTCTAGATCTCACAGGACCGGGTCTAGATCTCACAGGATCGGGTCTAGATCTCACAGGATCGGGTCTAGATCTCACGAGGTTCAGGTCTAAATCTCACAGGATCAGGTCTAGATCTCACAGGACCGGGTCTAGATCTCACAAGGATCGGGTCTAGATCTCACAGGATCAGGTCTAGATCTCACATTATTATGGAGAAACCCAACCGTTCCCACAAAGAGCGGCAGCTGGTGACAGCAGGGAGGAGAAAAGTGGACGGGTAGATCAGGAGCTGATTATGAATCGTCAAATGTCAGCGTGTCCCTGAACGCACCACAGAGGACAGATCAAGACGGGATGATGAAGACAAACTGACAGAAATAACTGTGTGTGAACGATCTGGACTCAGGAAGACCTCCTCCCTTCCTACCTCTCCAGGGCCGACCTTCTCTTCTCCACGAACTCGTTGGACGACTGGTCCTCCTTCCCGACCTTCACCTTCGTCATCCCTGCAGACGAAGAGACGCTCGTCAACACGACCGATCAAACATCTGGACGCACCTGAACGTCACCTGGACATCAGGCCGCGTTCACAGCAGCGCACTTAGGTTTCGTGGGAGACAGTCTGACCGGTCACGTGACCGTCGGCCCACCCTGGGCGTGTGTGAGGAACAGACATGTCACCGTGATGTCACCTGGACCTCCAGCAGAGGGCGTCTCTGGCAGCAGTTTCACTTACCCACAATGCTTTTCTCCGGCGCAGGAGGGACGATGTAGCCGACGTGCAGATACTTGGAGGCCAGTTTACTGTGAAGACCCAGGAAGTCACTGAAACGTCTCTTTACTGAGAACTCAGTCCGCTTGAACACAGACATGGAGGTCTGGGCGAGAGACACAGAACCAAGGAGAGAGAGACGGCCTGTATTACATTATATTACATTAGAGGTCATTTCTCAAAAATTAATTTAATTCACTGAAAACTGATAACTGATACGTTGTGTATTTGTGTAACCTCACCTTTGTTGTCACTTTGTAAGCCATGTACGCATTCATCCCATCACCTGAAACGCACACAGACACACACAGTTGCTGCTTCATCAGTTCATTAGTGTCCACGACCAGTCAGACGATGATGATTGCGTCATTGTGATGTCACAACGTGAGCAGACTCACACTGGCTGAACTGGTTTCATGAGTCTCTTTATTTACTCATACAACAACTGTGCGTTCCCGCTGGGGGGGGGGGGCAGATAAAGGATCTAAAACAGCACCTCCAACACGAGGGGCGGAGCAATGAGGGCTGATGGGAAATATAGTCTGAGTCCATGACGGTGTTTAGCTCTTTCAGCTCTGATCACTCCAGGACTGGAAGGTTGTGATGTCAGCGTTTACTCACCGACTTTCTCGGGGTCGGACACGGAAATGTTCATGTCGAACGAATCTCCGCCCTCTTCCTCTTCAATCTGCAGGAAACAGGTTCGAAAACTGTTCAAACTTTATTCGTACCACATGTGAACATGACGGTTGTCCATCAGGGGCCACCGTAACTGATAAACACAACACAAATTCTGTGTGTGCGCGGTCACCTCGTCGAAAGAGGAGTGTGTGAACATGTCATCGTGGGCGTGGCCTATGCACGGCGTGATGACGGAGGTGGGAGGAGTGATAGGAGTGATGGCTGGGGACGGACCGTCAGACAGCAGGAGGTCTCTCTCTGGACTGTCCAATGACACTTCATCTGTGGCCTCTGCAGACAGACAGACAGACAGACAGTGAGTGTGTTTGTGTGTCGGTGAGTGTGTTTGTGTGTCAGTGAGTGTGTAAATGGCTTTTTATTGTGGACATCAACAGCAGCATATAAAATCCAACTGCTTACCTTTAATTCTAATGTGGTGGATTCATCATATGAAAACACACAACTACAAACACAAACACACAAAAAACCAAAAACCAAAAAAACCAATCCTCCTAAAAATTGTAAATTCATCGTCTGGACTTTCAGGTGAGTTTACCTGCGAACAGATCTTCAGGGTCTTCGTCAAAAAGCAAATCCTGTTTGGGTCCATTTGAGTTGATGCTGATGTCTTCAGCAGGTAGACTGGCTGGTTCTGACTGTATACACAAACACACACACACACACACACACAAAGTTATTAGAAGCTTTGTAACTTGTGATAATGTATTAAAGTGTAAAACAGCACAATATTATTTTATTGTTAATGAAGAAAACCCTGGACCTGGACTCTGGGTCTGAAAGGTGAATCCATTAATGAAGATCCTTTCACCTTCATTCTATCTAAGGACCGTTGGGGGCGACTCCGCTGGGAGGGAAGTCAAACTTAAGTGTAATAATAATAATTATTATTACACCTTTAAACTCCTCAAAATGTCTCCATCCTCACACTGAATGAATTGTCCAGTTTTACTTAAATAAATAAAACAATAATATAAATGAAGAAAGTATTTTGTCCAAATCAACTCTAAATCTTCTCCGAGTCATTTTTTTTGACAGAAAACCTCCTAATTATATTAATTAGACAAACTTTCTTCATGAAGTGAAGTTACAGTCTGCCTCCTCTCCACTAGATGTCACTAAATGTCCCACACCGGACCTTTAACTGCTGACCAACTGCTCAACTCTTCTTCTGTGGTCCAAATTTCAGCCTCACAGAAAATTCTCTGAACTTTGACCCCAGCAGACTAATCATATTCAACAGTGTGTGTGTGTGATCCATCCTGCTGAAGCACACACTTCCTGCCTGAACACAACAGTGATGGCCAACGTTTTGTGCTCTTCTCTCAGAGTTCAAAGGATTTTAATTCAAACTAATGAGACAAAAATGTTGCGTTCGGGTGATAAAGTTCATGTAGGAAATATGGAAGATGGAGACACATTTAAATTTGACTCTGGCAAGGCATTACGGCGTTGAACCTGCAACAAAAGACACCGAGAAACACACTCTACACACACTGCTGCACATCTGCATCAGGAGTCAACGGTTACTGAATCACATGAACTGTGTGTTGCAACTTTACAAGACACACTTTACTGGACTGCGGTGCTTTTATGTTCTGTATTGCAGCTTCAAAGTGCCGATTTCCAAAACTGATTAAACAACAGTAAACGTCTCATGATTCACTGTGTTCACCTGCAGGTTCCCTCATGTCTCTTTAACTGCTCCATAAAGAGTTTGGTCTCTGCTCTCGGTCTAACTTTGTTATGATTTGGCGCTTTATAAATAAATTTGATTTGATTTGAAAATAACTTTGACTAATTAACATGATAAAATCGTAGCTTGAAGAAGAGGAGGAGGAAAAGGAAGAGGCAATTTTAGCTGAGAAGACAGAAAGAGGAGAGGATGGAAGAGAGGAAGTGAGTGATGATAACGAGGAGCTTCCTCCCTCCTTACTCAGCAAACAGAGGGAGAGGGGTCAAAGGAAACCCCCCCCACACCCCCACCCCCCAACACACACACACACACCTATAAACCCAGAGTAGATGAAACAATAACTGTCATTAAACCAGCTCAGGTTTGATAAGTTAACCTCTGTTATAATGAGGTGCTCTGATAAACAGACACTGAGGCCCCCCAGGTCTGGGTTCTGGGTTTAGTTTGAGACCTTCACAGGACTGTTTGAGGGTTCAGGATCAGGGGTTCAGTTGTGATGAGAGTCTAAAGGATCCTGCTGACATGAACATCCTTCATCTGTTTCATGTCCTGCTAACCCTGCTGCTCAGAGAGGAAGTGGATCACACACACACACACACACCAATGAAGAATGCTGTTGTGACACTCAAAGAAGACAATCATCACCAGGAATGAAGTCCAGAGTGCTGACATGACAAAAAGAGAAAACAGCAAACAGGCCTGTGTGTGTAAACTTTCCGGTTAAAGTTACAACACAGCAGATAACACCTCCTTCTGTTTTGACAGAAAGTCTCACTCCTCCTGTCTGTTCGCGGCTCAGCCTGCTCAGAAGGCTAGCTGTTTCCTACCACTTCCAGTCTTTGTGCTAAGCTAAGCTAACCACTGAAGAGACACGCATTTTCTCATCTAAACACAGACGTGTGTGTGCCGAGAAGTCAGACTTGTTTCTTTACAAACAACACAAACAGCTGAATCCTGAGCAGCAAGTGTTTCAGCCTCCACCGCAGACGGTTCAGTTTTGACAGTCAGCTGCTGTTTGCTTTTCTAAATTGACATTAACAGAAAAACCACGGTGTCCTGGAGTGACTTCCCAACACTCCCTTCATCCCAAACAGCACCTGACAAACACAACCTGGACTTTGGTGACTGATTTTAGTTGAAAGGAATCAATCGTTCATCTCAAATCCATAAATTGAAGTTTTCTCCACACTGAAAAATCTAATCCATCTATCCAAAACCTGCAAGAGCAGACTTCAGTTTTATTAAAGCACCGCAAGGTTTGACGGTTTAAAGGTCTTGTGTTTAGCAACTGAGCTTTAAAACCAGCCGTCAGGACTTCTGGGACTTTGTGATGTCACGACAAAACGAAAGATGGGATGGGATCCTCTCCTCCGATTGGCTGACTGAACTGTTGCTCCTCGAGCTCCTGAGAGAAAGATTTAAAATTTTTAGCTCTTAAAACAACAGATTTTTTTCCTGGAAGTTCAAATATGGACTTTTAATATAAAACATTATTTCAATTTTCGACCTCTTTGAGTATAATGACCGTATGAGCTGCAGATTTTGTGTGTTTTTTGGTTAATAGCCAGCAGCGTTTTTGTCTTTCGTGTCGTTGTTTGATCAGTGTTGAGTAGAAAGTTTATTGAAAAAGAAGTAGCACAATCAGCAGCCTCCATGCTGCTGTTTGTTTCCAACATATTACAGAAACAAAAAAATAGAAAGATGGAGTGAGATCCTGGCTGTGGAAAAGGCTCAGTGGTCTCATGTGGTCGGTTTGACCATCTTTAAAAAAAAACCTGGTATGACCCGAGTCAGCCAATCAGAGCACCTGATACGAGAAACTACAGGTAAATGTTTGCTTCCTAAAAATCACACTTCAGAATAAAAGTCCAAAGAGGTTGGACCTTTAATATGAAGTACTGACCTTTGAACCCGATAGAGATGAGACTCTGCTTTTATCAGGCTGCAGTTTGTCGTGTTGTTTTGCCGCCTGCCTTTCATATTTAACCACCTTTGGTCATTTTGTGTGTTTTGTGTCACACTGTTGAGGAGGAGCCCAGATTATTACATCCATCATGAAAGCTGGACTCAGAAACATGAAGGGTATTATTTCCTGCATTAAACACGCTGTTGTTGTTGTTGTTGTTGTCGTTGTTGTCGATGACACCACAGATAATCAGCTGAGCCTGACTTTCTGTTGTTGTTTTTCCCCAGGTGGTCCTGAATGCATCTCCGTCACCTGTGTGACTGTCACCTGACCGAGAGCAAACACACCTACTCTGCTTGTTCTCCGGGCAAACATGACCCTGCTGGGCTCCCGTAGCTGTCGCCTTTCAGCCCTGTTATTATCGGCAGCATTTTAATGGCTGTTTATGTCAATGATGAACACACACAGAGACACACAAATACACACAAAGACACACGGAGACACACACACATAAGGACACACCCAAACACACACACATACACAGATAAAGACACACAAACACAAACAAACAAACACACTCACTCACTCACACCCTGATGGGATAGGGCAGTTTTAATGCCCCCCACTGTTGTCTCTCTGTTGCCCCTTTGTTGCCCCTTTGTTGCCCCTTTGTTGCCACCTTGTTGCCCCTTTGTTGCCCCTTTGTTGCCCCTTTGTTGCCACCTTGTTGCCCCTTTGTTGCCCCTCTGTTGCCCCTGGAGCATCCCGCCCCGGCCTTCATCCCCTCCTCACCTCCAGAGGAGCGGCCGGCTCCGGGAACAGCTCCTCGGCGTCCTCCGGCTCCTGGAGGTCGGCGCTCCCCGGTGGAGGGTCCCTGGCCGAGTCCGCCATGTTTTCGCCTGGATCCCGCGGCTGATCGTGACGGAGGCCGGCCGACACACACGCACCGACTCCCGGCGGAGAAACGGTCGACTGTCGGGCCGAGCGGAGGAGAGGAGGAGCGGAGTCAGGAGGTGCTCCCGTTCGGTCATGTGACCCGCAGGACGGGAACCGGAGAGGGACAGAAGACAAGAGGTCTCACTCCACCGACGGAAAAGAGCTCATAAATATAAAACCTAAAATTTAGATTTAAGCTTCATTTCACCGAAAAAACAGACATTCTAACCGTTCTTCAGACTGTAAACGTCTCTGGACTAAAGTTACATCAAGGCACTTTACATATAGAGCAGGTCTGGACCAAACTCTTTATAAAATGATATAAAGACCCAAACAGATTATTTAAAAAATCTATATCAAGTGTGACTATAAACTAAAACAAATAAAAAATTTAATTCACTCGTCAGTTACATTAAAGATGAACTTTCAGAGACAGCGTTAATAAAAAAAAATTCATATTCACAGCATTATTCAGTCACAATTTTTTATTTTTTTAAGAGACAAAAAAGATATAGTAAATTTAACTGAAGTAAAACTTGAGTAAAAAAAATACCATGAATGGTAATAAAAAACAAGATGACTTAAACTTTTCAGTTAGAAAATAAAGAGACCTGGAATAAATGCAAAATAACAAAAACTACATTAACAGAACATTAATAAATTTAAACAATCAATTAAAATAAATATTTTATATAACATAAAATATCGTTCTGAATTGTCATTCTTGGTATAAAATTATAGTGATTAAAATGTCGTTTATTAAAAACATTCAAATCAGATCGGTTTTCTTTTTCTTTATTGCAACTGCAAACTTTTCTCAAATGATAAAATAAAAATTTATTAATTTAATAATCACCTCCCGCTCATGATCAGATATGATCAATGAAGTTTCGTAGAGAAGTTTAAACACAGACGATCTTTGAGGCGGAACCTTTGGAGGACCCGGACAGGTGACGTGTTTCCGCCGGATCGTACCCAGCGACACTCCGTCACTTCCGCGTCGTTAGTAAAACAGCTGGCTGTGAACGTTAGCGGCTAATGAAGCTTATCTCCTTCCCTTTAAATGTCGTTCCGTCGCAGAAAAGTGATGTCTGTCGGCCCCAATTAGCCATTTGACTCGGATCGAACTTCTCTTCCGGGTTTTTAGCTGTTAGCTGTTAGCATGGACGTTAGCGGGGAGACTGTTAGTCTGACGCCAGAGGAAGAACTCCAACACCCCACACAGGAGGAGGAGGATCAAGACCTGGACCCGGACCTGGATCAGGACTTGGACCCGGATCAGGACTTGGACCCGGACCTGGATCAGGACTTGGACCCAGACCAGGACCAGGACCTGAACCTGAACCTGAACCTGGCTAACATGAAGTTGGAAGGTAAAGTCAGCTCGGTGGCTAAAGTGTCAGTTTATTAGGAACACCTAAGTGAACCTCATTCCGGATGACCTGAATCCGCTTTGTTTTGGTGTTTTAGGAGGTAAACAAGGAAAACCACTTAGATGTAAATATAATAATTTACATCAAAGTGAATTATTCAATCATTCATCTTCAACCGCTCATCCGTTTCCGGTTAGCGGGAAGTGAATTATTGTGTATATAGTTTTTGTTTTGTTAATCTGCTGACAAACAACTAACTGCTACTACTTCTTATTTTGAAGTACTACATTAACCATGAGCCTCAGCAGCCCAGTCAGAGTTATTTTATGTACATAGAGTCGGTGTTCTTGTTTCCTGTCCCAGACCTGCTGCAGAAGGTCCAGGCGGTGCAGACCGACAGCACGACGGCAGAGTCGGGCATCAACACGGAGCCGGACTGGGAGAGTCAGGTGTTGGCCATGTTGGATCACAGCTTCAGCCTGTCGGAGCGATACGACAGGCTGAAGAAGAAGCAGGAGGAGGAAGTGTTGGGGCATGAGAAACACAAGCAACAACTGCAGAAGAAGAAGGAGGAGGCCACCCGCCAACAAAAGGTGAGACTGACACACACACACACACACTCAGTGTACCAGACGTGTGTGTTGCATTCTGATTGAGTGTGTTTTCAGGCTCTTCTGGATAAACTGGAGTCTCT
>CM068485.1:27120000-27160638 GCA_034769265.1 Remorina albescens
TTCTTTATGGATTCTCCCCGAACGGCCCAAACTTTATCACTTCCTGCCTGTCCTGACCCTGGAGGTCCGTGGAGGTCTGGACCTGAGCAGAGGCGGGTTGATCGTCCTTCAGTTTGACGAACAGAAGACACAGAAGACACTTTCAGGGAGTCAGAGGTCTCAGTGGACACAGGTCCTCGATGGACCGTCTGGGTCCAGGTGTGTTACCTTTAGAACCGGACTCGTTTATTAACGAACATCTGAAGCTCTCGCCTCCTCAGACGACTCCGCAGAAATTGGGAGGCGAAAAAAAAATAAAATCAATCATCTGTTTGAGTGTAACGCTCGTTTTTTCTGACATTTTACAGAACGTATCAACGATCGGCCTCGTCTCCGGGGTCACTAACTGTTTCTGCGCTCACTGTCAATTACAGAGGCAGCAGGTTACTGTGAGTCTGTCCTCCTGGACAGACGGTCCACAGGAAGGAAGGACAGACCACAGGAAGGACGGATGGTCCACAGGAAGGAAGGACGGACCACAGGAAGGAAGGATGGTCCACAGGAAGGAAGGACGGACCACAGGAAGGAAGGAAGGACGGACGGTCCACAGGAAGGAAGGAAGGACGGACCACAGGAAGGAAGGAAGGACGGACCACAGGAAGGAAGGACGGACCACAGGAAGGACGGATGGTCCACAGGAAGGAAGGAAGGACGGTCCACAGGAAGGAAGGACAGACCACAGGAAGGAAGGACGGACCACAGGAAGGACAGACGGACGGTCCACAGGAAGGAAGGACGGTCCACAGAAAGGATGGACGGTCCACAGAAAGGATGGACAGACGGTCCACAGGAAGGACGGATGGACCACAGGAAGGACGGACGGTCCACAGGAAGGAAGGATGGTCCACAGGAAGGAAGGACGGACGGTCCACAGGAAGGAAGGAAGGACGGTCCACAGGAAGGACGGACAGACCACAGGAAGGAAGGACGGTCCACAGGAAGGAAGGACGGACCACAGGAAGGAAGGACGGACGGTCCACAGGAAGGACGGATGGTCCACAGGAAGGAAGGACGGACCACAGGAAGGAACGACAGACCACAGGAAGGAAGGACGGTCCACAGGAAGGAAGGAAGGACGGTCCACAGGAAGGAAGGACGGACCACAGGAAGGAAGGACGGACGGTCCACAGGAAGGAAGGATGGTCCACAGGAAGGAAGGACGGACGGTCCACAGGAAGGAAGGAAGGACGGTCCACAGGAAGGACGGACAGACCACAGGAAGGAAGGACGGACCACAGGAAGGACGGATGGTCCACAGGAAGGAAGGACGGTCCACAGGAAGGAAGGAAGGACGGTCCACAGGAAGGAAGGACGGACGGTCCACAGGAAGGACGGATGGTCCACAGGAAGGAAGGACGGACCACAGGAAGGAAGGACGGACCACAGGAAGGACAGACGGACCACAGGAAGGAAGGACGGACGGTCCACAGGAAGGACGGATGGTCCACAGGAAGGAAGGACGGACGGTCCACAGGAAGGAAGGAAGGACGGTCCACAGGAAGGAAGGACGGACCACAGGAAGGAAGGACGGACCACAGGAAGGAAGGACGGACCACAGGAAGGACAGACGGACCACAGGAAGGAAGGACGGACGGTCCACAGGAAGGAAGGACGGACCACAGGAAGGAAGGACGGACGGTCCACAGGAAGGACGGATGGTCCACAGGAAGGAAGGACGGACCACAGGAAGGAACGACAGACCACAGGAAGGAAGGACGGTCCACAGGAAGGAAGGAAGGACGGTCCACAGGAAGGAAGGACGGACCACAGGAAGGAAGGACGGACGGTCCACAGGAAGGAAGGATGGTCCACAGGAAGGAAGGACGGACGGTCCACAGGAAGGAAGGAAGGACGGTCCACAGGAAGGACGGACAGACCACAGGAAGGAAGGACGGACCACAGGAAGGACGGATGGTCCACAGGAAGGAAGGACGGTCCACAGGAAGGAAGGAAGGACGGTCCACAGGAAGGAAGGACGGACGGTCCACAGGAAGGAAGGACGGACCACAGGAAGGAAGGACGGACCACAGGAAGGAAGGACGGACCACAGGAAGGACAGACGGACGGTCCACAGGAAGGAAGGACGGTCCACAGAAAGGATGGACAGACGGTCCACAGGAAGGAAGGACGGTCCACAGAAAGGATGGACAGACGGTCCACAGGAAGGAAGGACGGTCCACAGAAAGGATGGACAGACGGTCCACAGGAAGGAAGGACAGACGGTCCACAGGAAGGAAGGATGGACGGACCACAGGAAGGAACGACAGACCACAGGAAGGAAGGACGGTCCACAGGAAGGAAGGAAGGACGGTCCACAGGAAGGAAGGACGGACCACAGGAAGGAAGGACGGACGGTCCACAGGAAGGAAGGATGGTCCACAGGAAGGAAGGACGGACGGTCCACAGGAAGGAAGGAAGGACGGTCCACAGGAAGGACGGACAGACCACAGGAAGGAAGGACGGACCACAGGAAGGACGGATGGTCCACAGGAAGGAAGGACGGTCCACAGGAAGGAAGGAAGGACGGTCCACAGGAAGGAAGGACGGACGGTCCACAGGAAGGACGGATGGTCCACAGGAAGGAAGGACGGACCACAGGAAGGAAGGACGGACCACAGGAAGGACAGACGGACCACAGGAAGGAAGGACGGACGGTCCACAGGAAGGACGGATGGTCCACAGGAAGGAAGGACGGACGGTCCACAGGAAGGAAGGAAGGACGGTCCACAGGAAGGAAGGACGGACCACAGGAAGGAAGGACGGACCACAGGAAGGAAGGACGGACCACAGGAAGGACAGACGGACCACAGGAAGGAAGGACGGACGGTCCACAGGAAGGAAGGACGGACCACAGGAAGGAAGGACGGACGGTCCACAGGAAGGACGGATGGTCCACAGGAAGGAAGGACGGACCACAGGAAGGAACGACAGACCACAGGAAGGAAGGACGGTCCACAGGAAGGAAGGAAGGACGGTCCACAGGAAGGAAGGACGGACCACAGGAAGGAAGGACGGACGGTCCACAGGAAGGAAGGATGGTCCACAGGAAGGAAGGACGGACGGTCCACAGGAAGGAAGGAAGGACGGTCCACAGGAAGGACGGACAGACCACAGGAAGGAAGGACGGACCACAGGAAGGACGGATGGTCCACAGGAAGGAAGGACGGTCCACAGGAAGGAAGGAAGGACGGTCCACAGGAAGGAAGGACGGACGGTCCACAGGAAGGACGGATGGTCCACAGGAAGGAAGGACGGACCACAGGAAGGAAGGACGGACCACAGGAAGGAAGGACGGACCACAGGAAGGACAGACGGACGGTCCACAGGAAGGAAGGACGGTCCACAGAAAGGATGGACAGACGGTCCACAGGAAGGAAGGACGGTCCACAGAAAGGATGGACAGACGGTCCACAGGAAGGAAGGACAGACGGTCCACAGGAAGGAAGGATGGACGGTCCACAGGAAGGACGGATGGTCCACAGGAAGGAAGGAAGGACAGTCCACAGGAAGGAAGGAAGGACGGTCCACAGGAAGGAAGGACGGACCACAGGAAGGACAGACGGACGGTCCACAGGAAGGAAGGACGGTCCACAGAAAGGATGGACAGACGGTCCACAGGAAGGACGGACAGACGGTCCACAGGAAGGAAGGATGGACGGACCACAGGAAGGAACGACAGACCACAGGAAGGAAGGACGGTCCACAGGAAGGAAGGAAGGACGGTCCACAGGAAGGAAGGACGGACCACAGGAAGGAAGGACGGACGGTCCACAGGAAGGAAGGATGGTCCACAGGAAGGAAGGACGGACGGTCCACAGGAAGGAAGGAAGGACGGTCCACAGGAAGGACGGACAGACCACAGGAAGGAAGGACGGACCACAGGAAGGACGGATGGTCCACAGGAAGGAAGGACGGTCCACAGGAAGGAAGGAAGGACGGTCCACAGGAAGGAAGGACGGACGGTCCACAGGAAGGACGGATGGTCCACAGGAAGGAAGGACGGACCACAGGAAGGAAGGACGGACCACAGGAAGGACAGACGGACCACAGGAAGGAAGGACGGACGGTCCACAGGAAGGACGGATGGTCCACAGGAAGGAAGGACGGACGGTCCACAGGAAGGAAGGAAGGACGGTCCACAGGAAGGAAGGACGGACCACAGGAAGGAAGGACGGACCACAGGAAGGAAGGACGGACCACAGGAAGGACAGACGGACCACAGGAAGGAAGGACGGACGGTCCACAGGAAGGAAGGACGGACCACAGGAAGGAAGGACGGACGGTCCACAGGAAGGACGGATGGTCCACAGGAAGGAAGGACGGACCACAGGAAGGAACGACAGACCACAGGAAGGAAGGACGGTCCACAGGAAGGAAGGAAGGACGGTCCACAGGAAGGAAGGACGGACCACAGGAAGGAAGGACGGACGGTCCACAGGAAGGAAGGATGGTCCACAGGAAGGAAGGACGGACGGTCCACAGGAAGGAAGGAAGGACGGTCCACAGGAAGGACGGACAGACCACAGGAAGGAAGGACGGACCACAGGAAGGACGGATGGTCCACAGGAAGGAAGGACGGTCCACAGGAAGGAAGGAAGGACGGTCCACAGGAAGGAAGGACGGACGGTCCACAGGAAGGACGGATGGTCCACAGGAAGGAAGGACGGACCACAGGAAGGAAGGACGGACCACAGGAAGGAAGGACGGACCACAGGAAGGACAGACGGACGGTCCACAGGAAGGAAGGACGGTCCACAGAAAGGATGGACAGACGGTCCACAGGAAGGAAGGACGGTCCACAGAAAGGATGGACAGACGGTCCACAGGAAGGAAGGACAGACGGTCCACAGGAAGGAAGGATGGACGGTCCACAGGAAGGACGGATGGTCCACAGGAAGGAAGGAAGGACAGTCCACAGGAAGGAAGGAAGGACGGTCCACAGGAAGGAAGGACGGACCACAGGAAGGACAGACGGACGGTCCACAGGAAGGAAGGACGGTCCACAGAAAGGATGGACAGACGGTCCACAGGAAGGACGGATGGTCCACAGGAAGGAAGGACGGACGGTCCACAGGAAGGAAGGACGGACAGACAGACGGTCCACAGGACGGACGGACGGACCACAGGAAGGAAGGATGGTCCACAGAAAGGATGGACAGACAGTCCACAGGAAGGACAGACAGACAGACAGTCCACAGGAAGGACAGACAGACAGACAGTCCACAGGCAGAGGAACACTCTAACAGAATCAGCTGAACGGAGCAGAAACAAACTGAGCTGCTGCCTCCTGGTGGCTCTGCAGGGAAACTACACACAACAAATAACAAACGATAAATCATCAGGAATACTTATTTTAACTAATACTTAATTTAAGCAAGCAAAGATGGTGGAGAATTTAAATTCCAAATAATTATTGATTTATTATTAATTGTATTAAAGTGAAGATGGACAAAGTTAATATGTGTTGTAATAATAAAATGAATGAATGAAACAGTAAAAATGGAGCATTTAGTTCATTAATGAAATTAGAAAAGAAGAAAATGACATTATGATGATTATCCTCATTTATCTGCGGCCTGTTTTCTGAAGGTTCAGATGAAGTCAGTGCTGAAGTTCATCAGTTTAAATCTCAGATGTTAGTTTTCAGCGTGTGAGCGTCAGAGTCTGATGGTGAAGACCTTCAGACCTTCAGGCTCAGCTGCCTAAACTCCTCATCAACAGTAAAATAAAACATGTGAATGTCACAAATTATTGTTTCAGTTCATTCACACAAAGTATGAAAATAAGAGCTGTCATATAAACAGGAAACAGTGAGGTCATCAGTGAGGTCAGCTTCAGGTGTTCCTGGACCAGATGAGGGTCTTAGGTTTGGATCTGGTCGGACCAGAGTCTGGACTGAGGTCCTGTTTTTGGCCTGACGCTGTGTCGTGGTGTTGTTGGGGCCAAAATGTAAATGGCGTGTTTGAGCTGCATGCAGATGGCGGCTGATGGCGGCGTGAAGACGAATGTTGTTTATCATCTAATTATCTTTTTTCTTAAAGGTTGTTTTTATTAGAATCCATCATCGCTGTCGTTACATCAATTAATACTGTTGACGGCCTGAAGAATTGTCACCCTCGGCCCGCCCCCTCCTCCCCCCACTCCTCCATCCTTCACAGGCAGAAGAACCTCCTCCCCTGTCTTTGGCATTAAAGGCCTGTCATCCCGGCGTGGCGGGGGCCCCCGGCCCCCCCGGCCCCAGCCCAGCGGTGTCAATTAAATTTGATTGACTGAGTAAAAGAAACACACAAATAAGCCAAAACAACAGACACAAAAATCTATACATGACTCCTCCATCTCCCTCCACCCCCCTCCTCCCCCTCCACCCCCTCCACCCCCTCCACCCCCTCCACCCCGGCTGTCAAATCAAGCGTTTGTCTCGTCTGTTTTCGTGGCGTGTGCCGTGGACGTCCGCCGCAAGACAACCACTCGTGTGTGTGTGTGTGTGTGTGTGTGTGTGTCAGTGCTGGGTAAACACACTGCTCGTCCTGAGTGCCCCGCCCTCCCCGCCAGCCCCCTTAAACACCCCCCCTCCTCACCAAACGCCCTCTCCATCCACACAGCCAACCAATTAGCGGCTGAGGAGCCTCGGCGGCGCTGCAGAGCAAGGCCTTCTGGGTATTGACTCAAACTGTTGTCCAATAAATGAGGTCTAATTTATCAGTTTAACTTCACCCCCCCACTCCTCGAAGGAGAGGAGGGAGGGAACGAGGGAGGACGGCGGGGGGCAAAACAAAACAAATAGCTGCTGTTTTTTGTTACATGAACCGGCCCCCATAAATCCGGCGCTCCAACACTTCGCCGCCTCGTCCCTCTTTATGTTGTTTTGCTAATTGTCAGGCGGGAAGCTCATGTTTCATATTCGCGGTGATGATTGAGGGCGGCCATTACCGAACCCCCATTAGGCCCCGTTGGGACGCCGTCGACCCTGCGTGGGAACCATCAAAGGCCAATTTGCCACCCAAACATCATAAATCGTGCCCCGTTAAGTGGCTGTTTTTGATGCCGCTGAAGCGCGTAGAAATAAATATACACTCTGTTATATATCGTCCATTAAATTACCAGAGAGCACAATTCACACACGTCGTTCATCTTGACCAGCGGAAGTCCAAACGGGGGTCCGGGGTCCCGGGGGGGTCTCTGACAGCAGCAGGAGGTCAATTCATTTCTTACTTCTTTAAATTGTGGAACTTCAGGATGAAACTGAAGAGAAAAGGACATTTAAATACAACATTTCTGACTGTGAGCGGCGCGGTGGGGCAGTGGTTAGCACTGAAGGATCTGGGTTCAATCCCGGGGCCTGGGACCAGCTCAGGTTGGCTCAGTAGTGACTGATACACCCGTCCAACTGCTCGTTAACGCGATTATCTAATAAGCCAATCACACGGCAGCAGGCAGGTGGACCAACGAAGGCGCTTTAAGTGACGTCATCGTGGGTTCGTTGGTGGATTTGGGTGTTTCAGAAACTGCTGATCTGTTTGGATTTTCACAAACAACCGTCTCCAACAAAGAGAAAACATCCAGTGAGCAAGAAAATGACCTGTTGACGCCGGAGGTCAGAGGTCAGAGGAGAAAAGTCAACAACAGTCCCTGAAATAAACAACTTCTAACTGAGCTTTGCAGAACGCACAACAGAAGACCAGATCGGGTTCGGTCCGCTGAGGCCACAACGACATGAAGAAAAAAGCTGCCTCGTCTGATCAGACTCGTTTTGACTTTGACAGAATTTGCAGTTCAGACTGCTGACGGCGACTTCCTGCAAGATCGGATCAAATCGTCTCAAACTGGAGCTCCACATCAGAGTGTGGTGTTGGACCAAAAGCTCTGAATCTGACACGGACAATTCGGGGTGTTCAACCCAGCAGAGTGTTTCTGATGATCCAGAAGTTTCCTTTAAACTTTGAAAGTCCAACAAACCGGAGAAACGTTCCAGATGGTCTATCCAAGTGGACCTGGACTCCGAGCTGGACTCCGGGTCTGGATTGTGCCGCCTCACTCCTCCTCAGCTCATATTTGACCCTTTTATTTCCTCCTCTCATTGAAAACCAATAAAATAACAAACTCAGATCAACATTCACGGATATTGTTTTTATTTTATCATCTTTTTTTTTTTTTTCAGTAAACATCTGAATCGATGCAGCGTCATCGTCCGTCCGAACAACTCATTCATAAAAAAAAGACACAACAAAAGGTAGTTCACTTTGTCTCTTGTGTTGCCATGGTAACCCCCCCCCCCCCCCCGCCCACCCACCCTTCAGGCGGCATTATGATGAAGACACTTGTAATTAAAATAAACTGCATTTCAAAAACAATCAAAGAGAACAACGATTATCTGAAGAAGAAGAAAGTTTCAGCTCTCACTTTGTTTTACCGGTCTGACGGGAACGTTTTCTAGTTAAACTGAAGTTATTTATAATTGTTGTTGTTTACTCTCCGTGCATGTTTGCCCAAAGACACCAACGATTAACTGAACACTTTGTATTTCAGTGAAGGTACAAACAAACAAAAACATTTCACACCAACAAAATAAAGTGTTACCAAAACAAAAGACAAATCTGATCTATGTTTACTTGTTTGTTGCTACAGAGAAAAAAAAGTGCTTCCTGTAATCAGGAATATAAAATAAAACAAAACAACAGTGAAGTTTTAATGTGATTATCGTGACTTTTCTTCATCAGCTCTGAATTAATTCGGTTGCAGAAACTAAATGTTCAGATGGGTCTGTTTGGACCGAGACCAGATTCATCTGAGTCCAGGAGGCCGCCAAAATAAAACTCCCAAACATCCGAGAACCAACAGCGCCGACACCTCAGCAGTGAGTCTCCCATACAAAAACATTAGAAACATGTTGGACTGTCCCTTTAAAAAATCTGACTGAACAGAAGCTGATGAATCATCTCCGAGGACCAGAACCAGAACCAGAACCAGAACCAGGCCTGACTCAGAGTGTGGAGGCTCCTGGAGGTCTACAGGATCACACTGATCCAGACTCTAAAGACGGGAAAGAGAAGGGCAGACTGACAGACCTGATCCAGGTTCTCCCAAAGACCAAACTGACAGCTTTTGCTTCAGTTTGCTTGTAGTCATGACTTTAGTGACCTTTGACCTTTTCTTCAGCATCACCCACAGAAGAAAAAAAAAAAAAAAGACCCCCAGACTGGGTGTAATGAAGACTGCAGCCACGGGGGGGCACTGACGAGGCTCCACATGACACGCTTACAGTCGGTAACAAAAACATACAGAACAACTGTTTCGTTTATTTTATGAGTAACGTCATGGAGCACTGAGGGCGTGGCCTATTTCAGTAACAGGTGGGTGAGCCTATCAGAGTCTCAACTCCACCCTCTTTGCCAATTTTTGGACTACCTAGGAGTTAGGGGGCGGAGTCAGGCCCTGCCAAGATGGTGACGGCGGAGCAGCTTCAGAAACTGTCCGGTCTGCCTCCTGCAGGACGGTTTGTTATTATTCACACTGCTCAGATTTCAGCCATCAAACGGCCAGTTCAAAGTTCACCTTCACCTTCACCTGCAGAAGGTGCATCCTTTAACCTCCCCGTCACACGACGACGACGACTTCATGCCAAAAATACTGCATAGATAATAACACTGGAAATAAAACGTGTGAGGAATATAAGGTAAAAAAAACAACTAACAAATTAAATACTACTACTGTTTACATACAGTGGTTTTATAGTATTTGTTGTGCTGGTGCACGTTGACCACGTGCATGATTATAACCACATTTAAAACAATTTCAAACCATATAACTGTGTGCATAAACATAAATACTAATAAATCATCAGTTCATCTTTAGTGTTGATCAGAGAACAGTGACACACGTCGCTCTGAATTCTGGGAATGTTTCATAATCCGACATACAGTCGCACGATTGACGGTGTTACGGAGATGTGAGGTTTCTGCAGGACGCTGATTAGCACACTCTCTCTCTCTCTCTCTCTCTCTCTCTCACACACACACACACACACACACACACACACACACACACACACACACACACACACACACACACACACAAAAACCAAATCCTTCAGTCTCCACAGGTTCTTCCTCTTCTCCCCTGCAGTGATTCCTGTACGTTTTAACAAAATAAGAGCGTTACATCCTGTCGAACATCAGAAACGTGAAAGGAAAACCGGCTGGACTGAAAGAAAGTTTGATAAAATGTTTTCCCCATCTGACAGACTGTTGTGATTCAGTTTAAATTAGGATCTGTGTTGGTCCAGTGAGGACAGATGGACCTGGGCCGTCAGGTTGTAAACGGGTCGGCCTGTAAGCAGCCGATGTGACTGCATCCAAAACAAACACAAACTTTGGGCAGCGTCACTTTTTCCACCTCTGAAGATGAAACTTTGGCTTCATCCTCTCAGTTTGATGTGAACGCTGTCGTGTTATGTTCTGCTGCTGTAGTTTCCCTTCACTTCGGTCACCATCGCACCTCGATGGTGTAAACAGAGTCCAGAGTCGAAGAGAATTTTCCAGCAAATTTGAAAAGAAATAATTTTCTTTTTTTTTGTACCTTTAGCTGTTGAACCATCCGTCATTATTCAAAACGCTCATCCCTGCTGAATGTTTCCTTTCATTACATGAGCCCAATGAATCATGGGATACGTTGGGCCTTGTTTGCCCAGGAAGAGGATGCGGCCTCTGACCTGGCACACAGCTGAAGAAGTAAACACGTGAAGGTGCTCCAGCTCCATTTGTCGGATGTCTCCTGTGGTGGTTCTGTGGTTTTGTGGTTTTTATGGTTTATGGCGTGGACAGGAAGTGGTGCGACTTTCGTTTTTCGGTCAGGTTGATAGAAATCTCCCAGTCTGCTGGTCATGTGCTCCCAATCCTCAGAAGGCACTGGCGGTTTAGACGTTACTGGTCCTGCTCTTGCTCTTGGCTCCTCCTGGGCTACTTTTACTGTCCGACTTCCTGCCAGGTGAGTTCTGACCGGCAGGCAGTTTGACCGCAGAACCCGACTGACCACCACCGTTGCTGCTGTTGTTGTTGTTGTGATTTGTGTTTCCACTCAGCGTCTCCATGATTGAGCGGAACGTCCCAAACGGACGCTTGCTTTCTGAGCTTCCTGTTGGAGTCCTCTCCTTCCCATGATGCCCTTTGGTTGGCTCCGCCTCCTGACTGGAGCTCTTGTGGACCTGCTCGTCGAAGGTGACCCTCAGTTTGAGGTTCTGGGACGTCTTCCTGCGAGACGAGGGAGACTTCAGGGCGCTCTTAGGGCTGGTGGCGACTTTCTGGCCATTGGCGGCGTCGTGGAGTTCGCTGGAAGCGTCTGGTGTTTTTCCGTCTGTGGCCTCGGGGTCGCTGGAGGTGGGGGAGGGGTTATAACCAACACTGTCCACCGACTTTGACCCGCTGAGAGAAAACGCCTGCTTCTTCTCAGCTGAGGAGGAAGAGGTGGGGAGGTGCTTCCTCATCATCAAATGAAGATGGTTTGACACCGGATCCTCCTCTGTGATGAGCAGGTGGGACGGCCTCTCAGGTCGAGCGTTTGAAGAGGCGGCTCCTTGGTTCTTTCCTTCCTCTGGTGGATAACCATCTGAATCCGACTCGCTGAGAGATCGCTGCATGATCTGTTTGAGTCTCGCTAGTTTGAGCTCTCTCCTCTCCACCAGCCCTGTCCTGCGGCCCCCGGGGGCCCCGGGGCCACAGGGGCCCTCTCTGCTCAGGCCGCCCGACAGAGGCAGCCTCTCTCTGGGACACAGTGTTTCCGACACGTCCTTCCCCAGCAGCTGCCTGAGCACAGAGTCCTGACCCACCCCTCCCTGACGAACCAACCAATGACCATCACCTGGAGTTCCCTCCGCTGTCAGCATCATCTCTGGCCACACCTCCACCGAGGGCTGATGGGAGCTGGAGTCCAGAGAGGGAGACAGAAATGATCCTTTTAGATCTCAACATGTTAACATTGCTGCTTCACATTAATACAACTACTACACAGAATCAGGTGAGCAGGCAGGTTGATGAAATTAAGGAGGTAAATAAATAAAAGTCAGCTGTTGGGTCAGTAGGATCAGGTAGGTCAGTGGTTAAAGAGATCAGATTAGATCAGATTAGGGAGATCAGGGACGACAACAACAACTACAGAGAACCTGATGTCCAAACAGACACACGATGAGTGTTTGTTACCTTGGTGACCGGGACGGCGTTCCCTCTGCCTTGTTGGGGTCCATCAGCCTCTGCAGTTGTTTCTGCAGAGCTATCCGCTCTGTTGCCTGCCTGTATGACAAAAAACAAAAAAACAAAACACAAAATTCAGTGAATGAAAGATCTGGCAGATTCAGATTGTGTTTTACTGTGAAAATGTTAATTTAAATAAACCTGGATCAACTTAGATCTCAGATTTTGGGCCTCGAATGTCAAATGCCACTAAAGTTAATCTCACAGCATGCGAATGTGCTCAGGTCCAAACAGTGTGATGGCCAGACAAGTGTCAAGTGACCTTTGACAGATTCTGTCTGTTAACGACGACAACACAACTGTGGCCACAACAGGAAGTGTGGCTGACAGAGACATTAGATTATTGGAACTCACTCATTCAGCTGCTTGGTGAGTTTAACGACCTGCGAGGCCAGCGACATGCAGGTTTCCACGACGACCAGGTATCTCGCGCAGGTAGTGTGTCCCTGTCGCTCAGCACTCTGGGAAGGCCGCTCCCCCTGCTGGTTCTGGACCGTCACGTTAGAGCCGTACTCCACCAGAGTCTGGAGACACACACACAGAATGAAACCATCACTTGGTCTGGCTTAATCTCACACACACACACACACACTCTCTCACACACACACACACACACACACACACACACACACACACACACACACACACACACACACACACACACACACTACAGATCTACTTTGCTCTGCAGAAAAAAGCACATCATTAACTATGAGCACGTTAATGTCGGCGTGGCTCGCCAACAGGAAGCAGCCGACTGATAACATCGTGCTGAGGGAGGGGACCCTCAGCTCCTACTGGAGGAAAATCTGACTGTCGTTTTGAAAAATCAGAGCGGAGAAACTAAAGCGATGTTAAAGTTTTATATTAATGTGTGAACAGCACAGACTATCTGTAAACCTGGACCTGGACTCTGGGTCCAGAGGAAAACAGAACAGAAAGGTTCCCTTCAACAAGATGCATGTGCTGGGTGCTGTTACCATGGAAACAGAGGAGGCGGTGACAGTGAAGTGCTGTAGTACACACCTGTATACAGGTGAGGTGTCCGTACTGAGCGGCCACGTGGACCGCCGTATTCCCGTTCTGGTCCACCTCGTCCAGAGAGATCGCCTGTTCCTGCATGAACTGGAGCAACCAGAGCAAAACCTTCTCCTGGAGACACACATTCACACATGGGGAGGCGTTTCAGTCGCACAACACCATCACCATTTCTGTAGGAAATGTGTGTGTGTGTGTGTGTGTTACCTGTCCATAACGAGCTGCATAGTGGATCAAACTGGGATGCTCCCTGGTACAGCTCAGCTCTGCGATGGCCTCCGTCTCACTGACCATCCACCTCACACACTCCAGATGACCGTTCTGAAAACACACACACACACACACACACACACACATACACACAGGTGGTTAGAAATTTCTCATCCTCTTAATCTGAGTAAATAAAACAGAATCTTGTTGATAAGAGCCAATCAGGAATCAGCACAGCTGCCCAGCTTGTCTCTAGATAACACACTTCCTGTCTGGCAGCCAATCAGGATCCTGGTTTCAACAAAACAGCACCAGCTTCATTTTCTTCAGGCTGATTCCAGGAACACATTATTTTAAACATCTTGCTGCTGCCAGCGGAGCTGATGCAGAAGTTAACATCCTCCTATCAAAAGCCGTCATCTTATGAAGGGCATGACCTCACTGACCAGCTGTCAGCAGCCAATCAGAGGCCTTGCTGGCTGGTCATGTACAGGAAGGAGGAAATTAAGCAGATTTCTGGTATTGTCTGCTGCACAGTAACAAAGAGGTCAGGCAGCAGGGAGCCATTTTAAACTTCACACTGCTCTGTGCGCACCAGCCAGTTTTGAGACACACACACAGACAGACGCACACCTTGACCCCCAGGCCTGCTGGGGTGAGCTGCTGGTTGTTGCGTTCGTTGAGGCCGTCCTCCCCCATCAGGGAGGTGAGGTGCTGCAGACAGTCAGCGTGACCCTGAGACGCCGAGATGTGCAGCAGGTTGTTCCCATCCTCGTCTCTGATCAGCTCCAGGTTATCAGCTGCCAGGTGAGGCTGGGGGAGGAGGGGGAGGAGAAGGGGGGCAAGAAAGGCAAGAGGGGGGGCGGGTAAGATAGAGAGTAAAATAACACAAAGAGGACAAGAAGGAGAAAGGAGGAAGAGGAAGAGTAGTTGGACAGGCGGTGGAGGAAGAGACAGGAGGGGGATAAAACGTTAGATGTGGTTTGTGTGTCTGCTCTGCTGCTCATGCTCCTTGATTGGTCAGAGCGTGGACTCCCCTCCCCCACTGATGACCCCTCCCTCACCGATGACCCCTCCCTCACCAGCAGTGAGATCTGTCCCTCTCTCACGATGTTGATGATGTTCTGGTTCCTCTTCGTCTCCTCGTCAAGCTCCGGACCTGCTCCTCCTCCAAACCCCCTCGTTCCACCGCCACCCGCCACCCCCGGCCCCTCCTCCTCCTCCTGGACCAGAAACCCAGGGCTTGGAGCCGTCCTGCCTGCCCACATTGCACCCTGGCAGGGAGAACATCAGCCCTGGGCCCCCTGGAGGCTCCACACTGGGCCTCTGGGTCTGGGAGTCCGGATAAACCCGCGCAGACAGCAGCTTGTCTGGACGTCAAAACAGGTCATGTGACCTCAAATCAAACCTTCAAATGGTGCGGCAGTTTCAGAATAAGAACAAACAGAGACGGAGAAAATGTGACTCACCTGCGTCAGAGAAAGAAGAGAGGGAGGACGAGCAGCTGAGGAGTCCAGAAGAGTGCAGCTCCGGCTGGTAACCTCCTCCAGCAGCGGAGCGGTGAAGGTGGTGCAGGTCTGGATCCATGGACTTGGACTTCCTCAGGTCAGACCACTTCACCGGAGACAGAACACAGTACTGCGCAAAGGGACAATTACATGGAGCCACATTTTACACAACTTAAGCAGTTCATGCATTTATTCTGAAAGGCAAGTCATGTTATAAGGTTCCTGTGACCGATCGGGGAGGGGGGGGGGGGCTCAGGTGTAAGGAAGATTTGTTCAGTACCTGAGTCTGTGAGCTGCTGTTCCCCAGGCTCAGAGGCTCGTTGTGGGATAAAGCAGAGCTTTTCAGCCCACCCCCCCGATTCCTCTCCAGCGTGCCCCCGCCCAAGTTGCTCCCCGTAACCGAGCGCTTGTCGTGGGGGACACGAGGCAGCGTTGACATCTGCTGGCTGGACTTGATGTAGGGCACATCCAAGATCTCGTCCATGTCCAGGTCGTAGTGCTCCAGCTCCCCGAACAGAGCCTGAGGGTTGTTCCCTCCGACACTGATGCTGCCGCCGCCGCCACCGCCGCCCTTCCCCTTCCCTCCCAGCCCGTCGGAGGAGCTGGAGGCATGAGTTGGCTTGTCAGTGCTGGAGTCATCTTTACTGCCCTCCCCCGCCTCTCCCAGACCCAGACCCTGACTCTGGACTTTCCCATCACAGTCTGAGTCGGTTGTCTCTGGTTGATGTTTGAGAGGCGACACCCTCTTCACCGGCCGGAATTTACTGTGGACCTCGGCGAGCCCCGTGGGTTTGATGCCCCCGCCACTGTGGGAGGAGACGCCACGACTCCAGTTGATGGCCGGAGCTGCAGAAGAAAGAGAGGCAGTCAGAAATGAACTGTGAAAGAGAATCAGCTTCCCGGTTTCAGGTGAACAGACACAGAACCCTCGGTACCTGGTCTCTCCTCGGACTGAGCGTCGGTCCTCCTGGACAGCTCGGGGATGCTCTTCAGAGACGTCACAGAATACTGAAGGACGAGGGGGAGACGTTAGACGGCTGCAGCTCTGCAGCTCAGCAGGGCAGTTATATTTAGACACGAGTTAATTGCAGCAGCAGTTAGCTAACAGCTGTGTAATTAAACGCTCAGCTTCCAGTTTTATACAGAGAAGTAAAACTAATCCAGTTTCTGTAAACTTTCAGGTCTTGGCCGTTGTTTTTTTTAGAGGTGTTGATTCAGATTTATTGGAGGCTGCAGTTTGAGTCACACTGAAAGCCTTATCCTTGTTGTTCCATACAAAAACTGAACATAAACCAAAGGATTTGTTGCAGGACTTGAAAAAACGACGGATGTCCTCATCTACAAACTTTGCACCCAACTATTTAAAAAAGGGGCAAAGACTGAAATATTCATGTATCCTGCTGTGTTTTTCTGCAGAAACATTCTGTGTTTTTTATCAGCACTTTGTGTGTTGGTGTGTGTCTTCACTCTACTGACCACTGAATCATCAGAGAAGTCGATCTCGTCCAGGTCCAGGTATTCAGGAGCCTCCATCTTCACACCACATCATCAGCCTCACAACCTGCTGCACATGAAAACATCTTTCTGAGGCTGAAAACACATTTCAATGGGCACACAGTAAAAACCAGAATCATCTGTTCTCTCCACGTCCCAGCGTCTTAGACTCTAATAAGGTAAAGTTAAATACTCTGGGTTTTAACATTGTCCTGATATGATCAGCAAGAATAAAACACAGGAAGTAGCTGCAGGAAACTGAGTCCAGCTCTGGTGAAAACGTGTGTCGGTGCCTTTTGTTATTGTTCAGCTGTTTCTGACTGAGCAGACGAACTGCAGCTCTGGGAATCAGGAAGAAACTGTGGAAATAAAAGAGGCCACTTTCCCTCCAAGCAGCCAGCAGAGGTTGGATAAATAAAACATGCAGTTTGAATCAAGTCAAATCTTTTTTTCTGCAAGTTTTAAACCGTTTGAGACTCAAACTGGCGACGGCACCAACTGCCTGAGCTGCTGTGATCAAAGGCATCAAACGGAGCCCAGAAAAAGTGTTAAAGAGGCCGCACGCAATCTGGATTTAATACAGCTATCAGGTCAAGAGGTCTAAAGGTCCGTACGACCTGAAGGTAGACCTCTATGTGGTCTCTGATTCTAAATCAGGTCTAGGTTCTATATTCATCAAGTGATAGTATCAAAGGTCTCGGTCCACTGGGAAACTCTCACAGCCTGGATTCATAAACTGAGCCTTAAAACCAGGACCAGGACTTCTGGAACTTTGTGATGTCACAACAAAGCAGTCTCAGCCCTAGGCCCCGCCCCCACGCATTCATCCAATCTCGCAGGATCTAGTTTCTCTGAATGTTTTACCTGAAAGCTACGATATTTTGAGCAGATCACACAGAAAACTGGTACCTGACCTTTAGTTCCTAGAACGTCAGAGAGAGGAGACGAAAAACTACACTGAGATGGTTTTTGGTTCTTAAAACTACAAATATATCTTCTAATGGAGATTAACCCTTCAAAGTAAAGACTGGAGAAGTTAAAGCATCGACCTTTAACTCTTTAAATATGGAAGATTCATTAAAAAAAATATAGATATGAATATAAAATATGGACCTAAAGTAAATTCTTCACAAACTTCAGTTTATGGTTCAGGAAGTAGTTTCCATGTTAGAGCGAGTTGTTTTCAGACCGTGTGGGAAGAACCACAGAACTAAAACCAGTCAAAATAAAAACCTCTGATTGCAGCTTTGAGAAACAGTCATGGCCTAACAACATCCTTGATAACAACAGTTTACTCCTAAAACCATCGAAAATATAAGACTGGATCAGGACGAGGACGTCAGGGCTGTGTTTACATGAACAGCTGACGAGTCCAGAATCCAAAAACAATCAAAGAGGCCAAATGTTCTTTTGGACCTGAGACAAGAAACAAGGGAAAGAGATGAACACAGACCGGATTCCTCTTTGTACGCCGTGATCACATATCCAGAGGGCGAACTGGACTGTGGTTTCCCTTTCAGGTGAAACCAAACAGGCCCGTCAGAAACGACCTGATGGTCAACCGAGTCCTGATTGTCAAACTGCTGTAAAAATAGAAATCTAAGTGCTGGAGCTGGTTGTTGTCCCACAACCACAGGGATCAGGGACTGCACGCAGCATCTCTGAGGTCCTGGACTCACTGTGAGGCTTCTGGTCTGAGCTCCAGACCGGGTTGACTAGTTCCTGAACTAACTGGACCCGTCCTGGTCTTGACCTTTATCTAGATCTTGAGGTCCAACGGGTCCCGATCAAGCAGATTCGATCTCATTAAAGCTGGAGATCTTTTCTTTTCACAAAGTTCTGAAAATAATCGCAGAGTTTCATCATTTTTCTACAGATATTGGTCCAAATTAATGAATTCATTTTAAAGTTAAATGTATTTAAAAGTAAGAAAAACAGCTCTCGCAGGTTTCTGGTGGGAAACTTTCTGCTTTGTTCACATTATGTTAACAGAAAAAACTTTCACCGTCGGTGATGTAAATAAATGTAAGATGAGAATATTCACATAACAACTGTGGTCATAAAATTAACCAGCTGTTGACTTTAAATGTCAAACTGAGCATAAGACATAAAAATATCAAAACTAAATTTTATGAATGAGCCTACTGGTTCTTTTCTGTTCTGTTCTCCAAAAGTTAAAGAGAAAAAGTTACAACATGAAGTCAAACTCTCATTTTCATTCATTCATCTGGACTTTTTCCTTAAAAATCTGACTTTAAACAGAAAAAGTCAACAGTCCAAACAGATTCAGATTGATGTCAGAGCAGGTCTGCCATCCTTACCTGTCTGACAGCCGTTCATTTGTGGATTATTTACCGAGAAGATGAACTTTTTCTTTCTGTTCTGGTGACAGAAATGGACGGACTCTAAATGTTATGAAACAAAAACAGCAACAAACTGAAAGGGAGTGAATTAAAATGAGATTTCTGAGCTGATTGTTGTTTGAGTGCTTCAAACTAAATGTGTTTGACAGCGAATGGAGGAACGAAGCTGCTTATTTCAGAGTTTTCGGGTGAAAAAGAAGATTTTTATCTGATTTATCTGATTTAGCTGCTCAGTTAGCAGCAGGAGGCTAACTAGCCCAGTTAGCTCCCTGAAGCTAACACCGCAGCTAACGTTAGCCCGGCTGGAAAAACGGGTCGGAACAGAGACACTCAGGTCAAACCGACCCGGGTCCAGCGGGACCGGGACCGGGACCGGGTCCTGCTGGGTTCGGGGCCGGGTTTTTAAAGGTTACGGTACCTTGTCGGTGGTCGGCGGGCCGAGAAGCGGCTGTCTGCGGGGATGGAGCAGCTAGCGGAGCCGCTAGCAGGAATCCTGATCCAGCTGTTTTTTCTCCGTCTGTCGCCTCGATGTCTTCAGAAGCACAAAGACTTTGACATATGGACCCAAAGATCCTGGACCGGGACGAGGACTCACTCCGAGACCAGGACCCGGTCCGTCCGGAGAACTGTGCGTTCTTTCTGCTTCTGTTTTCTTAAAACTACAAATAAATCAGAATAAAACTGGGACTGAAAAAAGACCTCATAATTCATCTTCAGGGATAAATTCAGCTCAGAAGGATAAAAGGTATTATAATAATATCAAGCTGGAGATTAAAGTAAAATAAGAATTATGGTGATGATAGTGTGAATATTTCCAAAAGAAAAAGAACACACAGTAAATAAATGCGAGATCATCAACCAAATTTAGATTCCAATTATAATAAAAGATAATATATATATATATATATATATATATATATATATATAATAACATAAGATCTGTCTGTACTTACTTTTAAATGGAAAAGAGCAAATAAATAATCCAAAATGAAAAATTATGAGAAAAAAGTTACACTAATAAATTATTTTCAAAGTAATCATTTCTACCTTTTTCTTATCTGCTCAGCGTTAATTTAAGATTAACTTCTACTGAAGAAACTCTACTAATTAAACTGTGGTTTTATGTTCAGCACACTATTGATCAATAATCAAACAGTTTACAGTGTGATTGAGCCTACGTTGATAACTACTTATACTTATTTTATATTTATTGACTCCATATCTTTGGAGGAGGAGCCATCTTCTCCAGAGAAGATCTCTGAGGAGGTGGGGCTCGGTCCGTTATCCTTAGAATAAAAACTCCAATAAAAACTCGGCTGTTTCTCAGTAAAACGTGTGTGTGTTCTCAAAGTCTGATAATAACCCTTCATTTCATGTTAGATGATTTCAGACCACCGGTGTTTATGAATGAGAATGATGACAATAACAAAAATAAATAAATAAGCTTATATAGAACTACTATTATCCCTTAAAATGTGGTGGAGGAGAGACATCTAGTCAACCACTGCATGCTCACGTTGTAATAAATTTAAATCAAGTATAATTTCATAAAGAAGCATCAAAAAGTGTTTTAATATTCTTAAAATATTTCTCCGTGTCTTTGCTGCCCATTCTGAGTTTCAAATGTTTTATTAATGGAGCTAAACTGACTTCTAAATTTTTTGATTAAAGAGATTTAAAACCCTACAACATCTCCAACAATAATAATCACAGGAAGTCTGTGGTTTGTGTGAGTTTGTGCTCTGGTTAACCCAAATGAATCTGTAAATGTATTTATTAGACTGTAGGAACATGTGAACACTTCGTCAGCAGGTTCTCTGAAATCTTTCAGTTATATAACCTCAATTTTGTGCGGCAGAGAAACAGAAGCTGTAAATGTTTCCATATTAACAGACTCAGTGTCACTCAGTGAGGATGTTAAAGCCAACAGCGCCACCCAGAGGCCCGTCTGACGCTGTCACTGCTTTAACTGGTGAGTCACACAGGAGACCTGGTCCTGGTCCTGCTGAGCACCTCAAGACCGGACTGTCAGATCTTGTCCAAGGTCTGGACCGTCATTGAGCCGTTAAATGCTCTTTATTTTTATTTTTTTTATCCGGTTTGTCCCAATCAGGCTCCTGTAGATCTGTCCAGGGATCTGATTGGTCAGCAGTTTGAGCTCCAGAGCAGTTTAGTTCAGCCTCACTCACCTGATATTTACCTGAGAGCAACAACAAAAAAACAATCTGTCAACCATCAGTGACAAAGACAGATCTGTACTCAATCCTAATTGGCTGGTACCGTCTGTCAGTCACACCATAGCCCCGCCCCTTAATCCATCCCCTGCTTCCTGGTCTATTTCCCTCTAAACGGAGCATCAATTGAAACTCCAAACAACAAAAACAACAACGTTTACACTGAAGCAATCTTTATTAATGTGATAATAAGCAGTAAAGCAGGTTGATAATATGAGACAGCTCTGCAGGTAAACACAGCGTCCACCAACAGAAACAAACACACACGTCAGTTTGAACGTCTGACAAACAGCAGCTTCAACTCAGTTCGAGGACAAAGTGACAACATTTAGCTCCAAAAGTCAAAGATTAAATTTTTACAGCACTGAGTGAAATGACGCAAAAACAAAAAACACAAACCACAAACTGTTGTGTGTCAGATTTCACCGAAATGCGGCAAAACTGTGAAAATGAAAACTTTAAATTAAAATGAAACTAAGAAGAGAGAGGACATGCATAAAAGCTTCTGTTTCCATCAGAATCATTGTTGTGCGGTTGTGATTAGGTGGTTTTGTCGGCTCGTAAAGTTCTAAAATAAAAGATGCATCTTTACATCATGATGTTCTCCTGCTCTCTGTGACCTTTGACCTTTGACCCTGGGTGTGTTTATTCCACTTATCGAGCAGACTCGGTCAAAATGAACCAACTAAACTAAGCTAGCTAACTATCAAATAAAATCTGCAGAGTAAAGACAAAATGATAAATATGGTGAATACAGAGAGCCAGAAATGTACAGAAGCCCCGAGTTGGAACGAGTTTATCTCAGTGGGAAAGTCATGAAGTCATTCTCTTTTCTTTTTTTTTTTTTAATAAAGGTTTAAATAAGATTTTTAATTCATTTTTATTTTTTATTTTCTACGAATCTGGTCATGATTGAATTATTAGAGTCACATGTAAACAAACTCTGTCATTAATATTCACTCCTGTCTCCACCCGTCTGTGTTCACTTCAGGCTCAGTGGCTGCCGGAGGAAGAAACAAAGCATTGATTGGTTTCATTTGAAAATATAAAATGTCTAAATGACAAATACATTAAAAATAGTTTGAAAATGTTTTCGATCTAAATTGTCTGAGGGTTGATTTGAGGGGAGGTTTCTTACGATGTCGTGGTGCAGCCGGAGACGTGGGCCGCGGTGCCGGTGTACTGGACGTAACAGCGGACGACGTTGTTGTTGAAGTTGGACTCTGGGACCTGCTGCCTGGGGTTCACCGTCACCTGACAAATTCAATACGTCATGTTTATATACTTTATCCCACCCGTGCAGTTTATTCCTGTTGGTGTTCAATTAAACCGAGCAGTTTTGAGGGACTATTTCTTGTGGCGGACTAACCAACATTTGGTGCTCCAGTGAGTTTTAGAAGTGTGTTACAAGGAAAATAAATACTAATGAAGACCGACGTATACTTGAGAAATCAATTGTTACCATGGAAACACAAAAATGTTTACTACTGAACCTTGAGGATGTATTTTCCTGGTGAGACGTCGGTGATGTCGATCCACTGACAGTCGATGTCAGCGTTGTAGGTGTCGTAACAACCTGGACTCAAACCCTGCACACACACACACACACACACAGATAAAAACAGTGTAAAGCAGAATAACCAAAGACTTTGACAGCTAGGCCTCTGAAGGAGACACTCTGATTGGCTGTGACATCACCCAGCAGAGCCAGTAGGAGCGTCCGATGTAGAGACATGACTCCTGACGTCGCTATCAAAGATGGAGGATGAGAATGGACACCTTTCCTGTATGTTAACAGGCTGATGATTGTACCTGAGTGTGGGATGTGCAGGCGAAGCGGCGGTAATATCCGGGGTCACAGGAAGTGTCCTCCAGACAGAAGCTGGCCTTGTGTCCCTCGGCGACCTGTCTCTCCGTCTGAGCGTCCAGCAGCTCGTACAGGCTGAACTCATCCATGCTGTGGAAGTGACTGAGACAGAGACATGAGTCCATGAAACCGGCCCGTCCTCGGTGCTAACATGCTGACATTAGTTCTCAGCAGCTACATACTTGTGGCAGCTGTGCCACTCCCAGGCGTATCGAGGTTTACTGGGCAGGAAGTCGGCCGTCCCCTGGTTCTTCACCCTCTGAGGGAACCTCAGGAGGACTCTGGTGTCGTAGTCCTGAGAATAACTGGCAGACCTGGACCAGAACAAACAGAGACAGATATCACGTGGAGCCTTCAAAGACTCTGGAGACGATGAGATGCAAATATGGAGCCTTTATTTCGGGACGTTGTCTTACGAGGCGAGACAGTTCTCTTCGGCCGCACAGCGAAGGTTGTACATGGGCATCCTTTGGACGTAGGTGGCGATCTGGATGTAGTAAGGGTCAGGAACCAGATCTGGGAGACCTGCGATGAAGACACAGTGGGTTTAAAAGGAGGACGAGGACCCACCAGTCCGCGTCATGGACTGTCTTTAAACCCAGACCTGGACTCTGGGTCTGTGTAACGACCATCAGGGGGGCGGATCCCTCTGTGGATGTGGTCTGCTAAAACCCTGAGATGGTCTGGTCTGTGAAGGATTTTGTTTTAAGGATTGTAAAGTATCGCGCCTCAGAGAGCAACGCCAGGAAACCTTATCATCATCAAATCCAGAATTTTAAAGTTTTTTAATGCTTCTAATCCAGCCACTTCTTTAGCCCCGCCCCCGATCCATCCCCTGCTGTAGCCCCCACCCCCTTATCCATCCCCTGCTTTCTGGTCTGTTTTCCTCCTGATGATGTGAGCATCATTTAAAAAATGATGTCAGGGTTTATATTCTCTTTCTCCCCTCAGTGAGGAGGAGGGACATTTTCCCATAGACTTCAATACAATCTGGCCAGTGGAATCGCCCCCTGATGGTCAGTAGATAGAATATGAGTGTAAGACTCCTCAGACCAGAGTCCAGGTCCCGGTTTACAGTCGGTCCTGTTAAAGTTTAGCAGCTTTAGAACATTTTGGTGAACTTTAGCTTAACTGAACAAACTTTCATTATTTTTATCAAATTTAACGAGTTTGGTCTTTTTCTACTTTGTCTTATGACCTTAACGTGAAGTGATTACTGATCTACTGGAGGATGAGTGGAAATGAGGTGGGGGGGTCGTACCGTGCTGGTGGTAGCTGGTCCCGTACCCGTGCCGGGGGTGCGTCCTGGGTCTGGGTCTGTAGTAGGAGTTGTAGTAGTTATAATAGGGATTATAGTTTGAGGCCTTGTAGGGGTTGTAGGGATCGTCTCCGACCATCATGTCCTCCCGTCTCACCGGGACAGAGTCTCCGTCCCCCCCGGCCGGCCGCTGCTGCTGCTGCTGCCGCTGCCGCTGACGCGTCATGGCGCGTAATTGCGCAGCGCCGCTGGACGCGGGGACGCGCGGGGAACCGCGAGACGCGGCCGGAACCGTGTCGTTACCGCCGCTGACCACGACCACGGGGCCGCCCCGGTTCGGCGTGCCGGTCTGCCTCCTGCCGGACGGCCGGTACTGAGCCCCGCGGCTCAGGATGCTGAAGACCTGACCGTTATGTTGCCATGTCAACCCCCGCCGGAGCGCATCACCATCACCGGCTGCATCCTGAGCGCGAGCCTCCTTCACAAAACTGCAGAGGAAACAAAAATGTGCAAAAGAAAGTAACAAGGCCTCCGGAGAGAAGTCCCTCATCTTTAAACACATCAGTCACACACAGACTGCTGGACTGAAGAGGTTTCCCTCCAGAGTCTGAGATCAGCTGCTGCTGGAGGGAGGAGGAAAGGAGGGAGGAAAGGAGGGAGGGAAGGAGGGAGGAGTTAAATGTCCTGTGAGCTGCAGGATGGCCTTTGGCCCTCATTTAATGTGACCTTCAACCTGCTTCATCATCCAGATGGAAATTCTGCCAATCAATCAAATTTCCAAACCTGACTGTTTCCTCTGAGTAAAATTTCAGAATAAAATTTTAAAACAAAAAGTGAAGCTGCATCATCTGACTTCAGAGGACGGTATCAAGTCTTCACCCGTTGGTTTGAGAGCTTCATTTAAAAAATGAACATCATGTTGTGTTGAAGACTGTAAACTAGAGACTGAGACCATAAACTCATCAGGAAAACGTTTACTGAGGAGGAGGAGGGACATTTTCCCATAGACTTCAATATAAGGGAGGAGGAGGGACATTTTCCCATAGACTTCAACACCATATGACCTGTTGAGGGTTTAAGGCAGCTCTTCAGAGTGTCCATGGTGGACCAGACCACAAACTGAGAAGATGGTCCTTAAACGCACCACGTATGTTTGTGTTTGTGAAAATAAACTAAATGTTGGTGGCGGGTTATAAAGTCTGACAAAAAAAAAAAAAAAAAAAAATCTCCAGCTGATCGGAGGGAAGGAAGGAAGGGAGCATGGAGGGAAGGTGAGTAAGTTAGGAGGGGAATTATGGGATGGGCTGGAGAGCCTTCTGTCCTCTCTCGGCAGGATGAGCGAAGCTTTGGCCTCCGTCTCAGACCGGATCAGTCTGGTTCAGGTTCTCCAGGTTCCCTGCCGTCTCAGGCTCCTGTACCTGAACATGAGACCTCGTCCAGAGCTCCTGTACAATCTGTTCAAGATGCTTTGGTTTGATTTTATTGGAGAGACCCCCCCTCCTCCCCCTCCTCCCCCACTGAGCCCTCAGGATGCTTTAAAGAAAAGCTGAAAGTGAAGCACTTGAAAACTGTAAAACACACAACCTGCCACCCACATGCTGCACGCACTCCCCCCCCCCCCCCCGATCCAGAGCTGTGACATCACAGTAAGTTACAGCTTCTCTGTCTAGTTTACCGTCATCTTCAGGACGGGTCGGTCTGATCAGCTCCAGCAACAAACACCAACAACAACAACAACAACAACAAACATTGGGATCTGATGAGACCTCCAAGATTCAGTTCAGGTTCCGTTCAGCTGAAGCTCAAAGATTTGATCGAAGTCACGTGATCTTTGAGAATCCATCAAAGATCGAATCTCTTCCTTAATCGGTGGGAACGCCTTTATTTCCTGGGAGACAGGAAGTGGGACAGAGAGAAGTGGAGTAAAAGGCACAAAAGAGTCTGGAATCGAACCAGAGACTCACCTGCTCCTGATTCAGAGGACCTGGTCTACAAAGCTCTGGCCCTTTGTAGCCTCTGTACACCATGAGGGCCGATCGGAAAGAGACAGATTGTTGCTTTGTGTCATCAGCTGGTCCCAGCCCATAGTTCCTGTTGCTTAGCGACCTTGACATTTTCCCATAGACTTCAATATAAGGGAGGAGGAGGGACATTTTCCCATAGACTTCAATAAAAACTGACTTCTGTTCGTAGTGGAGTCGCCCCCTGATGGCCAGCAGATAGAATGCAGGTTTAGGACCAAAGTAAAAAGTAAAAATGTGAATACTCTTTCAGTTTCTTCGACGACAGGAGGTTAAATTTCTCCTTCGGTAGCTGCAGGTAGCCGTTAGCTAACAGCACCAACACGTGTGCACACTGTAACCGAATCCTTCGCCGCTGAAGGAAAACATAATGGAGCTGAACAAGAGCTCTTTTTAACGACCTTTGTGTGAAGATCAAAGGCGGCTCTGTACTTTCCAATGAGAAGCAGGTGTCAGCCTGATCTGAGCGCTTTAAACAGCTTCATAATGAGGGCCCGCTGCCCGCAGGGGCCCGCTGCACACAGGACACATAAAGAGCTGTGGAAACACCAGGCACAATCATCATCACTGTTTAAGTGTGTCCACGTGTGTAGAAGACAATGAAACAACGACAATTTCTACCAACACAAAATCCCAAATTGGAGGTGAACATCAGGTCTGTATGAGTCTGACGTGGACGTGTTTGTTCAGTTGGACCAAAATCACCTTCATGGCAGTAAAAAGGTGTTAAAGACCTGATGTCACACCTGCATTCAGCAAATTAGACACGTGATGCACGTGACTGACCTTAAACCCAACCATGTGTGGACCTACAGAGTCCGGACCGGATCAGGGGACACCGAGTGTTTACGCTAAGCTAGGCTAAACACGTCCTGGTTAGGGTTAGGGTTAGCCACACCCTAAGCCCCGCCCACTTGGACCCACCGTCCACCTGATGGGTCCAGAACCTTCGACAGTTTACGACTAAAATTCATTAAAGATGTTAAAATACGAACCTTTAACCAAAATAACTTCACTTCTCATCACAAAGTATCATTCAAACTAAGCTGACGAGCAGAAACAGATCGGTCATGTGACCCATCTCAGACAAAAAACAGCTCCAGAGAGTTCGGAAAAGGCTCCAAGTTTATAAATCTGGAAAAGCAGAGATTAGAAATCCGGCCTAAGTCACTGGAAAAAATTTGAAAAGAGAAATAAAGTCTGAAAATCCTTTTTCATGTCTGTGAACATTCCTGCCCACCGCCTCCCGCAGCAGGAACACCGGGAACACTGGGAACACTGGGAACACCGGGAATACCGGAGCGATTTCATAGAGAAGGTCATTAATAAAACCCGTCCAGTTAATCAGCACCAGGCTCAGTAAAAACACTATAAACCTGATTCCACATCAACCAGCTGACCCCTGACCTCCGACCCCCACGGGGTGGATCGACCTGAGAGACGCCGCGCTCACCTCTGACCTCTTTTAATGGTTACAGTCGTCTGTCAATCAAACAGAGGAGGCGGGGCTGAGTTTTCAGCTGCTGCAGGATCAGAGGATTCAGTTCTCGGATCTTCTCACCTGCGTCCCATCTGAAGGCCTCCCAGCATGCACCTGGTCCATATGGAAGAATGACGTTACACTCCGAGTGTTCTTCTGTGTGATGAAGTTCTGCAGCTTGGAGCATTAAACCTCATTCAGCTTCAGCTGGAATGTCTCATTTTCTCTTTCGAGGGTTTGAATTCCAAAGTAATTTATATTTTCTGGAGTTTTCAGCGGAGAAATTTGTTTTTGGCAAAATAAGAATGAGAAATGAGCCTTAAAAGGTGCAAACTGCTTTCACCATCAGCTGAAAACTAAAGTGGATTTTCAGATCCTTCACTCAGGAATCATCAGGACTCCGTTTATCTTCACGCCTTATTAAAGATGCTGGTTTGTCATGACTGGATCACGTTTCCTTCTGTGTGACTCAAACGTGATAAAAATAGATTGTTTTTTTAGATTATTATTAATATTCAGCCTGTCTGAACATCTGCAAGTTGGATTTTAACACATTAAAAATGAGAGAAAAATAAAAAATAATAAACTACGAGCAGGAAAAAAAAGATATTAAACCGTATATTAAATATACACATTTTGTAGATTTGAACTCATCACAGTCTTTTAGTAACAGCAGGTCAGTCAGCCAATCAGAGGAGAGCTCAGGTTGATGGTTCCTCAGAATGTGTTTGTGTACGTGACAGTTTTCTCACACAAAGAGATAAAAATAATCCAACGTTCAGGACGACAACACCAACAATTACAGGCCGGTCTGGTTTGGCTGGACCTGCTGGACCACCAGAGGCTGAAAACACCTCCAACTCTTTAAACTTTAACACGTCTGGAGAGTTTTTATTTCTGTCCAAAACTATTTCTGACTCAGTCCGACCAGCCAACAGTCGTTTATTCTTCACACACGAAGCTGCAGAGCTTCGGAAACATCAGACCAGCAGGAACCTGGACCTGTTAGTCCTGAGCTGAGTGACTCTCCTCTTGGTCCTGGACCTGGTCCTTATGAAACCTGAGATCACCGAGCCCACGTCAACAAACAACCCTCTGCTTAAGGGTGCTTCTTTGTCTGTTAAATTTAGCTTTGTTGCTTCTGCCAGAGACGATTACAGCGAGATAAAGGATGACTTCAGGATCCGCCCATCTTCATCCATCAGTCCGGACCGCGAGCCAAACAAAGTAAAAACTGAGATACTGAGAGGTTTGCAGGGCTGAGGTGGACTTTAGTCCAGAAAGATCCATCCTGTCTAAACTCGGGACACATTACACCGGGCCCAGTAAAAACCTGGTCCGATAGCTCAAGTCTGGCCCCCAGACTCGAAGTCCGGGTCTGATCCAGCCCTTCGCTCAACTGACCAATAACCCACCCAGACTTGGAAGTAGATGGCCCGAACTCAGGCCGTGGAACCGGACTCTGCTCTGGACCGGGAGCTTCATCTGGGAGTTCAATAGTTTTGGTTTTCCTGTCAGGTCCAGGAGCAGCAGCAGCAACAGGTCCCACTAAAACCGGCAGAGACCTTTAGAAACTGTTTCGGGACTTTTAGAGACTATTGGAGAAAGGTAAAGACAATTAGAGACCACGAGAGACCGTCAGAGACCACCAGAGACCATTAGAGACTGTCAGAGACCGTCAAAGACCACCAGAGACCATCAGAGACCACCAGAGACTGTTAGAGACCACCAGAGACCGTTAGAGACCACCAGAGACTGTTAGAGACTATCAGAGACTGTTAGAGACCACCAGAGACTGTTAGAGACTATCAGAGACCGTCAGAGACCACCAGAGACTGTTAGAGACTATCAGAGACCAACAGCTGCCGAAGAACCGGACCAGTCTGTGCATCTTTCTTTAAACGCGTCCGTTTTAATTTCTCAGCTGTAAAGTTTTATCACTGTCGTCATGGCAACAGAGACATTCCTTCCACACGCCGAGACCAGAGAAAGGGAAAATTCCACCTTAAATAGAATTCACACTGTTTTGTTTCCTGAGATCTTAAGAGTTGATGCTTCATTAACTGAAAATTGGAACAATTGAGCTGCTCCGGGTGCAAATAAAACAGAGGGGCCAGGAACCAGGACCCAGGACCTGGTTTCCCTGCAGGACACATCAGTGGTTCTCCTCAGAGGTTTAAGGTGGTTCCTGCCTCCCTGCCGCCCTCTGCCGGTCCACCACACACCCACAGCCGGTCCAGCTGCTGGACATTTTATACTTGAATCTGTGTGAGCCGGACAGGATGGCCTTAAAATGAAGCCAGGCCTGAACACAGTGAGATGACTCAGCGCTTCTGTTGGACATGTTTTACTGTTTATTATTAAGAAAAACAAACGGAGACATGAGACGGTACAGAGTGAGAAAGACTTGGGAATAAATCCCAATATATTAAAATACACAGCTACCAGCCGGTGTACGACGTCTGAAGAAAATATTCAACACTGCTGATTTCCTGTTGGACGAGAAAAGACAAATAAAAACCCAACACCTTTCCAAAATAGAAATTATCAGAGAAATAGCTACAATAAATTCTGATAGATAATCAATTATCAATAACAATTATCACACCTAATCTGCATTCACACACTGAGATATTATAGATCACTTAGACTGTACACTACCCAACTTAAAGACTTGTCTATCTCTCTGATGCAACCAGAACAAAATACGCAGGCTCACTGTAGCAAAGGACTCTGGGAGATTGAGTTTTAGTGGTTTCCTTACTTCCATCACCGTTTCCTCATATCCTGAAAAAAATAATCCATTCTCCCTCATTTAATCACATCATTCAGCACAACAGAGCAAATCTGGTCAACCATTTTAATCCCAACTAGCTCCCAGTTCTCAAAGGAATGTCGAGAACACACACATACACACACACACACACACACACACACACACACACACTCATCGATGATACAGTACAGATAACAAAACACACTCAAACTGAACGTTTGGTCTTCCTCTTTCCTGTGAAGGTGATGTTGGCTGGTGCCATTTTGCTTTTTGAACAGTTTGTTTAACAGATGAAAACAAACATCAAGACTGAAGCAAAACAAACAAAACAAAACAGATTGGACATAAAATGTAAAAATGATATTTGAGACTTTGGCGTCACTTTATTGTGGGCTAATGGATGAACTGACCGCTAACAGTTCTTACTTTTAAAGTCAGCTAGCTTGCTGACGCTTCAGTTTTCAGATGCTGGACTGGAGATTCCAGTTGTCTTAATGAATGAAAACGCACAAAAATAAACACAAAGACACAATTTTAGCTCAACTGAAGCGTCCAATTGCGAGCAAGAAAAAAAAAAAAACCAAAACAAAAGGGGTCGACTGCAGCTAATCCACCGAGATGAACTGCTGATTGTGAAATTTGCGTTAGTCCATCTGCACTGCAGTGTTTGGGAAACTCCTCCCAACTGCTGACATCACAACATCGTTACCTTCGAAAAGATTCACTCAAGATTGTAAGAAGCGTTAAATCCACAGAAACTTCTGTAAACAAAACTCTCTGAATGCTATGCGTTATGAATCAGTACAGAATCTATGTTTTCTTTAATGAACCACCTGTCTCAGGTGTATCAGCTCCTGCTCCTCAGGGGCCCTCAGCTCGGACACAGTAGTTCTGCTTCGTTTGGACCAACCGGACCAGATCTGGCCTTGACGTCTTCAGACTGGATGAAAAGTCAGTCAGATCCAACTATAAAAAACTTCTCAGAGGTTTTTGAAATGAAGCTGAAACTCATCTAGAACCTTATTTGGTTCAGAAGAAAGATGAGAGTTCACTTCGTCCCTGAAGAACTATTTGTTTAAGTTGTGCTATCTTGGTTTGATATTTATCGTCTTTAAAGTTAAATCTTGTAACGATAACACATTTCTAATTGACTTCACACTGAAAAGGCCCTTTTTTCTCTTTGGTGAATATTTTAATCTGAACTTTGAACACTTTGGGACTTCAGCATCTTATTCATGATTGAACTACTTTACGTTTCAGAATGCTAATGCTAGCTGGTTAATGCTAACCCAAACGGATCCTGACAGAACAGGACTCGTGGACCGGAGCCCCACCAGGTCAAAGGTCAAACTGAAACAGATCCTTCCATCCTTCAGGCCTCAGCACAGACACAAAGGTCAGGTGTTACCTTGACGTTCGGTCTCTGTGTTTGACCTGAAACCTTCCTGGAGGATTAGGATCGATGTTGGTGTGATCCTCACTGGGATCACTTTTATTACCGACGTGAAGCCCTTTTAAATAAAACCAACAATTTTCAGATGTTATTTGTGTGATGTTCTGAGGATGAGTTGGACTGTTTCCCTTTACTAGAATAATTCTTAACACGACAACCTCTCTTTGTCTTTGGCTACAAAAGAGACACAACGAATCGGGTTCATCGTCTGCCTCCGATCGTGATTCCTCTCAAATTCCCCCTTTTACCCGCCGACTGACTGCCAGTCTGGGAACCACACAGGTTTACACGCAGCCTCTTGGCACCGTGATGTGAACCTCAGCTGAACAACATTCAAATCCACAAAACAACCAAAAGAAGTGAAATACAACAAAACAAGAAAAATAAAATAGAATAAAAATCTACAAATAAAATCCTACACTACACTTTGACCCTAAGCCTAGCTCCAGTGTGGGTTAATATATGAACATGAGTAACTGAGAGACACGGACACAGTGCTTTACAATAATAATAAAAAAAAACCACAGGGACAGGAGGAAGTACCAAGACCGAAGAGTCTGTCCAGAGAGGAAGAAAGTGAAGTTTACGGCACCTTTGGCACCAAAACAGCATGAAAATAAAATACACCTAAAGGTCCGACGAGACAGTTTGGTCAAAGAGGCTTAAAAAAAACAACTGGAAACTATGAAACTGGCACTGACAGAAATCTTTAGAAAGCTTAGAAATTCACTTTTGATCTCGCAAAACGTTCCTCCTCTGATTTGACCGGCTTTTTTCTCTTCCCATCGCCATCCCGTCTCTCAGAATAGCTCGCAGCTATTCCCAGAAAGCAAACCAACCTTTCAACCACAGCCCCGCCACTTCCCTCAGTCCGTCCGACAGCTCTCTCCTAACACAACACCAGTCCTCTCACGTCAGTCTGTTGTCGTCCGGGAGTCCAGAGACGGACAAACCTGCCGCCGAGGGGAAGCCCGAACGGTACATCCCAGAGACCTCAGATCACTGGTTGACGTGGGGCCTCAGGGCTTGGTAAAGTCCCTCGAAGGAAGGTCGGTTTGGGATATCTCGACTCCAACAACGCATCATCAGCTCGAAGAGAGAAGGTGGGCAGAGCGGAGGGGCGTACAGGAAGATCTGGGAGATGACACAGGAGAGGTAACATGAAGGTAGAAGGTACCCTGGAGGCTAACACCTGACTTTGAGCTCGTCTGATTCATCTCACCTGTCTGCCCTGGTTCCTGAAGAACTCGCCAGTGTTCTCTATGACCTGTTCGTCCGACAGCAGGCTGTACGGCTGCTCCTTGCACAGAGTGAAGATCTCCCACAGGGTGACACCAAACGCCCAAACGTCACTGGCTGTCGTGAACTTACCCTGATGAGGTCAAATCACGAAGCAGCAACGGTCAAACAATCACATTGATGACAGAGCTTTTAAAGTTTAATGTTCCAGGAACCACGTTCTGCCTTAACTCAGATTTTTGTTGACCCCAATGATCATTTAGCAAAGACAAATGGCTAAACACAAAGAGGGACCGAATCTGATTCCAAAGGAAGCAATCCAACCCCATCTGGGTCTTCTGGGGTCATGATGGACCAAACTCAAGAAAAAGAAGCTCAACAAACGTATTGCATCTTTCTAATCTGTCAAAGCTTCTCCCTGTGCCTCACCAGCAGGATGCTCTCCCAGGCCATCCATCGTATGGGCAGCACCGCCCGGCCCTGGATGCGGTAGTAGTCGCTGCTGTACAGGTTTCGACTCATCCCAAAGTCAGCGATCTTGATGGTGAGGCGGCGGTCCAGCAGGCAGTTCCTGGTGGCCAGGTCTCTGTGCACGAAGTTCAGAGATGCCAGGTACTTCATCCCAGAAGAGATCTGCACCGACATGTGGAGGAGGTCGGACAGGCTGGAGGGAGCAGAAAAGAAGGAGGTGAGGAGGACAAAACGCCGCCCCCTGCTGTCTGTATGAAATACCGCAAGGTTGAACCAACCTGACTGAAGGGATGTTGTTGGCGTGCGTCAACGTGCTCTCGATCTCCCGCTGCGACAGAAACATGTTGAGGTCTCCGTTCTCCATGTATTCGGTCACCATGCACAACGGGTCGGACGACACGCACACGCACAGCAGCCGGATGATGTTGGGGTCGTTGAGACGGGACATGATCTTTATTTCTTTCAGGAAGTCGTTCCTGACGGACGAAGGCGAGAAATGGATTATTCTCAAACAGGGACAATTATTCCAAGGACAGCGGCGTTCACAGGAAGTGGAGCTGCTCACCTGGCCTGACTGGTGGCGTCGGCCCTCAGCTGTTTAACCGCCACCAGCACCGGATGGCCGTCTCTGTCGGGGAGGGGCGACCCCTCGCCGAGGAATTCTGGGAGTCCCTCAGCCTCACACAGGTGGACCTGAAAAAAGTAAGATGTGAGTCCGTCCTTTTGTTTGTTTTCAAAAACGTCAGATTTTTCCGCTCACCTCCCCAAACTGCCCCTCCCCCAGCTTCTCCCTGAAGATCAGCTGTTGCCGTGGAAACTCGGCAGCGGAGATGTCCTTCCTGGTGAGTGAGTCCACGGTGAGGGCGGGGACGGCGTACATGTTGCTGCCGGTGACGCCCTGCAGCCGCACGATGTCCGTCTCGGCGTAGTGTGGTGCGTTGCTATGGAAACACTGGTGTGGTGTGCACTGCGTGATGTCGGGCTCAGCGTAGCCTCCACCACACGCTGAGGAAGACAGAGGAGGGCTCAGCCTGATTCATCAGCTCAGTTTATGGTCTCAACATGATGTTCATTTTTAAAATGATGCTCCATTTAGAGGGAAACAGACCAGGAAGGAGGGGAGGGGTTAGGGGGCGGGGCTACTGTGATTTTCTTTCATCCTGCTCTGTGAATCTTTGGATGTTTACGTGAAAGTTGGGTCGAACTTCACAAATGGAAAAGTCATCAGACACGGCGGCATGAAAACGCTGAAGTCACACCTTTCAGCTCTTACCACGTAGCCAACCTGACGTCATGTGACAGGAAGTCAGCAGGAGGAGGTCATAGAGAGGATTACCAAGGAGGAGAGCTGGAGGAGGAGGAAGAGGAGGAGGAGGAAGAGAAGGAAGTAACGGAGATAAACAGATTTACAGCATCGACAGGAAACGAACGGAGGAGAGGAGTGGCGGGTCATTAACGGGGCCAGCAGCTCACCGGACGCCTCGGCGCTCTGCGACAGCTCCGGCAGCTTGTTCCTCAGAGCCGCCGGGTTCTGGTACTGGGGGTCCAGCAGGAAGACCCTCTCGTAGTGAGGATCATTGTGGGCGGGGCCTGAAAAAAAACCAAAAAATACACAGCACATGACCGAATCAGACGAAGAACCAGAAGATCCAGACGTTTTTTGGGCCTGTCAGACTTTGACCACCTCAGTTAAGTGGAATAAGAGTGGATGGATGGAGGAGTTTGGTCTTAGAGGTTTTGTTCTGTCAGAGAGACGTCTCTTAAAATAAAAGTGACTGACTGTTTTTTTTTATCTTGAAGTATATTTTCTCCCTCTCTTTGCACTTTGATCACTCTGATGTCTGAACGTTGCTGTTTCTGCTGTCGGTGACTCTTCACAGTCAGTTTATGAGCTTTAATTCCTGATCTGTGGTCTTAAATATAAAATATAAAATTCACACTGAGCTCCAGAGAAAACAGTCAGATCTGCTAAACATCCACTGACAGAATAAAGTCAAAACGGCTGTATCTGTCATTGCCCACCTGTGGGGGCGTGGCCAGAGCGGGGGGGCACAGGGGGGGTCTGGAGGATGATGGTGTCGCTGCAGGACGACAGTCGAACGGTGAACTCCTCGTCGAGGATCCGACGTGGAGCCTGAAGCAAAAAGGAATCAAATATTTCATTCAGCTGCAGGAAACAGGAAGAAGCCTTTTTTTCTCCGCTTGGCCTCCTCACCTTCTCCAGAACCTTACAGACGTACTGACACCAGAGGATGAGGAAGATGATGATGACCAAGAGCAGGATGATGGTCACCAGGCAGCCAATCAGGATGGGTGTGTTGGCCTCATCTGGCGGATCGCTGGTTGACGCATTAACGGCTGAGAGGAGAAAAACACGACGACTAAAGATTTAGTGAGGATTTTAGAGAAACTCCAAACGGATCTGCTGGTTCTAACTCTATCTAAATCCCATCAGCCCCTCTGCTTCCTGTCCTCCTGTACTGCTCTTCCCTCCGACTGTCTGGAGCTGTGCCACCGTCCAGGACGTAACAGCTAGAATGAAAAGGTCAAAGGTCATACCCATCTTTGGTGTGGTTGTCATGACTACGGTTGTCTCCTCGCTGGCTGAAGTGGAAGTCACCAGCAGGGTCATCTGGGTCGGAAGTATGGTGTCCTCTGAAGGACAAAGAGGAGAAAGCTATTTTATTTTATGCTACACTACAGGAATGTAAATGTGTGTGTGTGTGTGTGTGTTTGTGTGTGTGGGTGGGTGGGTGTGTGTGTTTGTGTTTGTGGGTGGGTGGGTGTGTGTGTTTGTGTTTGTGGGTGGGTGGGTGTGTGTGTTTGTGTTTGTGTTTGTTTGTGTGTGTGTGTGTATGTGTATGTGTGTGTGTTTGTGTGTGTGGGTGGGTGGGTGTGTGTGTTTGTGTTTGTGTTTGTTTGTGTGTGTGTGTGTGTATGTGTATGTGTGTGTGTTTGTGTTTGTTTGTGTGTGTGTGTGTTTGTGTGTGTGTGTGTATGTGTATGTGTGTGTGTTTGTGTTTGTTTGTGTGTGTGTGTGTGTGTGTTTGTGTGTGTGGGTGGGTGTGTGTTTGTGTTTGTTTGTGTGTGTGTTTGTGTGTGTGTGTGTGTGTGTGTGTATGTGTGTGTGTTTGTGTTTGTGTTTGTTTGTGTGTGTGTGTGTGTGTTTGTGTATGTGTGTGTGTATGTGTGTGTGTGTGTGTTTGTGTTTGTGTTTGTGTGTGTGTGTGTGTGTGTGTTACCCGACTGAAACGAGATCTCGCTGAACATCATCCAGACGTCGGCGAAGTAAAAGCGGCAGCGGAGGGATTTGGCGGTGCGTCGGTTCAGCGGCACCGTGACGTAGCGGGCGCTTGGATTCCTGTCATCCAGCACTGTCTTAAACGCCACAGGCTCCGCCTCCCAGCCAGCTATGAGGCGGGGCTTAAACCAACAGGACACGGAGGAGAAGATCTTGACGCCGCGGGAGAACATGTTGTTACTGTGAACCTGGACGGACAGAAGGAGAAGACTCTTTTCAGCTAACAGATTTTGTTTCCTTCTTTTATTTTGAAAAAGGTGACTTAAACAGGAAGTGAAACCTTCATGGAGGTGAAGTTCCTCTGCCTGTCGAACACAAACTCCATCTCCACGTATCCCTGAGTCCCCAGCGAGTCGTTCCTCCAGCCCAGGTAGTCGTAGCCCGGCCACACGTGGTACTGACGTGTCAGCAGGAAGTCGTCCAGGCCGACCACGCCGTCTGTCAGCTGACCCAGGCCGCCAAACAGCTTCCTGTTGGACGAAACGCCCTTCAATTACACAGATCAGGACAACAACGGAAACAGGAAGCGTGTGTGTGTGTGTGAGACTCGCCTCCTCTCGTGTGCGCCGTCGTACGTGGAGTCGTTGAGGCTGGCGATGGGATAACCAGGCGGCATCATCAGCTGACCCTCCGGAGCGGCGTAGGAGATCAGGCCGTCTGCAGTGGGAGGGGCAGGGAGTTAAAGGGCCAGCACATCAGTTTTATGGACTATAACTGTCAGCTCATTTAAAAAAACATGATCAGTCAGAGAGAGTCCCGCTAAATAATGTCAACAAACACTTTAACATCCATAAACACAAACAGCTGAGGGGCCCGACAGGGGCCAGGATCAGCTGGGGCCCCCAGTGGTCCCAGTTTGAGGTTAATGTTAAAGATCCACACAAACTGTCAGTTCATGGAACACCAGACAGGGATTCACTGTGGGGCCCCTGAAGGTCTGGGGCCTTTTAGCAGGTTAGCGGCTACGCTAACATTCCTTCTGAGATTCTTTAAGATGAAACTTTATTTCAGCAAACTGAGACGAGTTTTAATAAATAAACTGAACTGATTCCTTCAATCGTTCTTTATCAAAGTCTTAAAAATCAAACAGAAATAAACAGAAAAGTTGAACTCAGAAAGTTCCTCTCATGTGTTTGTGTTGTTCTAGAGCTGATCTGAAGTTTCTATCTTTATCTGATCAGGAGTTCTGCTCATTATTGATGAAAAATCAGCTGACTGTCTTTATTCTGTCAACACAATAAACTCAGAAACACACAGGACTGATCCAGAGACTCTGAAGGAGACGCTCATCAGTTCACTGACGTGAAACTTGGCAGTTTATTTCCATCTCTGGGCTTCATGGGACTAAACTGTGAGATCCTGACAGATAAACGTTGTGATTGAGTTTAATTGCTGAACACATTAAAATGTTTGTACGAACTTGATTGTTCGGAGGAGTTTACTCCTCTGAGGACGAGTAAACAATTCTGAGGAGTAACAAACATCTGAATCAGCATCCTGAGTGTGTCCTACCGTCCCACGGACAGCCGTACAGCTCCACTCTCATGCAGACGGTGGTGGACAGGTAGGTGACGGGGATCAGACGGACGAGGCGGGTGATGATGGGGGGGTGGAGGTCATTGATGACGGAGGCGTAGGCGTTTTTGTTTCCCTCCATCACCTGGGAACAAATATCAGGGAGGCATACAGGAAGAGGAACAGTCAGCTCTGATTTTAAAGGTCGTGGGTTCGAACCCCGGGGGAGAAAATGTGGTGAACTCTCCCTCTCCTTTGTATCCTGTCCTCTCTCTCTCTTTCTGTGTGTCATAATAATAATAAAAATTCCCCAAACTGTGTATTTAATAAAATACCGTTCATGACAGACAGTGATTTCATGTTTCCTTTCCTTAAACCGGAGATTACGGAGGTTATGGGACATTGTGTGTCCTCATGCTGTTGCCATGGCAGCTGGAGACCAACAGGAAGCTGGTGTGTAATGTGATTTCCTGTAATATGAGTGTAAATGACCAGCATCATCGTTTTCTCTCCCCTTCCTTCCTCTGTACCGCTCTGTTCGTTCCATCGCTCCGTCACATGTTTCCTCTACAGATTTTCTTCCATTCTTTCCTTCTGTTGGATGGATTTCCTGTCTCGGCCTTAGCCCCGCCCCCCGGGCCGGTCCAGTCCCACAGCGGCGGTCCGACTCACCGTGTTTCCCTGCCGGTTCCTCCATGACTTCCACAGCAGCCCGTCTCTGCTGTAGTTGAGGCGGTAGGCCCGGGCGAACTCGTTCCCGTTGCTCCTGGCGTAACGTCCCTGAGTGCCGACCACCGTCAGGAAGGTCAGCCTGCCCAGGTCCACCTGAGGAGCACACCAATCAGAGGCTGTCGGCCAAAGAACCCAGAGCCTCAGTCTGACTCGCTTACGTTTGTCAGTTAAGTTCCGTTTCCATCTCTCCCGTTGACTCAGTGTTTGTGTCCATGGGTCACATTTCTGAGAAGACTCCGGTTTGTGATCAATCTATCGGCAATCACAGTAGCCCCGCCCCCTAACCCCTCCCCTCCTTCCTGGTCTGTTTCCCTCTGAATTTAAATAATGAACTTCATGTTGTGTTGAAGACTGTAAACTACAGACTGAGACCATAAACTCATCAGGAAAACGTTTACTGAGGAAGGAGGAGGGACATTTTCCCATAGACTTCAATATAAGGAGGAGGAGGGACATTTTCCTATAGACTTCAATATAAAGGAGGAGGAGGAGGGACATTTTCCCATAGACTTCAGTACCCTCTAACTACAGCCAGTGTTCATGTCGGTTATATTTTAATGAAACTGTTTCATTCATGACGTTGACTGAAAACTGACCAATCACCAACTTTGTCTTGTTTAAATATAACTTTATTAGCCGTGACCTTTGACCCCGACCGAGTGAAGACACAGACCTGCAGGTACTGACTGTCCCGAAGGCTCCAGCTGTCCCTCAGGACACCAGGCCCCGTCCCCTTCCTCACGATTCAGCCTGCACACACAAACACACACATGATTTTCTATTCCCTCAGTCGGAGCTGAAACAGGGAGCTGGGGGGGGTTCACAACTGACCTGGCGTACTGTGGTCCTGTGGTCTCGTACCATTGGCTGGATGCTGTGATGTCATCATCTGTGATCCGTCCATCCTGCATGCCCAAGGCGTAGCGACAGTGTGCTGCAGGACGCACACAAACACACAAAATGTTGATTTTTGCAAATGGATGCTGTATCAGTTTAGTTTGAAGTGTGTGTGTGTCTGTGTGTGTTCACCAGGGTCAATTTGTCCGAAGGCTGCTGTGGCTTGAAGGAGCAGCAGCAAGTAGAGGTGCATGATGGTCCGCCGATCACACCAACACACTCGCTACATCTCTGAAAGAGAGAGGGAGGGGGAGAGAGAGGGAGGGAGAGAGAGAGAGAGGAGAGAGAGAGAGAGAGAGAGAGAGAGAGACAGAGAGAGAGAGAGAGAGAGAGGGAGAGAGGGAGAGAGAGAGAGAGAGAGAGAGAGGGAGGAGGAGAGGAGAGAGAGAGAGAGAGAGGGAGGAGAGAGAGAGAGAGGAGAGAGAGAGAGGGAGGGAGGAGAGAGAGAGAGAGAGAGAGGAGAGAGGGAGGAGAGGGATGAGAGAGAGAGAGAGAGGGAG
>CM068485.1:27160738-27195738 GCA_034769265.1 Remorina albescens
ATTATTTTTATGGTTTCTTCGTCCTGCGTTCAAACATTAAAACTACTGACTGATTCAACACAAGAGAAGCCAAATGGATGATCACATTTATAATCAGTTTAATAATTCAGTTCAGTAGCTGTTTTCTCTGCTGGTCATCAACAGCATCAGTTGTGTTCCAGTTCAAGTCCACGTCCTCTCCAGTTAAGATCCATCCAGAACGCACTGTGCACTAAACAGGAACTGCAGTAAAAATTCTGACTTCAGAGCCAAACTTGTTAAGTTCACAGTTAACGTTAAGAATAAAGTTGAGAAATGACTGGTTTGTCCGCAGGACACTCCGACAGCCAATCAGAGGGCCACAGCCTGACAAAGGCTCTGTGATTGGTTGGTGGTCTCCTCACCGTCAGTCAGCTGTTGTTCCAGCTCTTTAATCTCCTGCGTCTCCATGGCAATGCGTGTCAGCATGTCGTCAAGGCGACCCTCCACCTCACCATGCCTGCTGCTCATCGTGTCAGACAGCTGTCAACAAATGTACAGCAACGTGGTCACACGGGCCTGAGAGGGAGACAAGAGCCAATCAGGGAGAGACAGGAAGGGAGGATCGGCACGTTGTGCAGCTCTAATTTACTGATGAGGAAACTGTAGTGATCAAAGTGAAGTATGACGTCCTTCCCCAGCTCTTTTGTTTGATTATTTTGGAGACACACTGGATCAGCGGTCGGGGCACAGCAGCTGTAGAACATCCGGTTTTTCATTTGGCGTCCAATTTAACGGATTAGATCTTGGATCTGAACAATCAGAGTCACACATTTTTTATGTGAGATGTCTACAGTAAGTCTTCACAGACACCACCATAGCCGCTCTGTCACCTCACAGCAGGAAGGTTCTGGGTTCCCTCCACGTTCTCCAAATTCCTCCTATCATTCAAAGACGTGCACGTTTCGGTTCATCTGTGCCTTTAAAACCTAACTGTGACTGCTTGTTTGTCTCTATAAATGTTGATTCTTTGATAAACTGATTCCTGTCTAGAGTGAACCCCTCCCTTGCCCAATATCAGCTGGGATTGTCTCCAGCCCCCCAGGACCCTGACAGTGTAGATTATGATTAGATGGAGAAATTTAACAGTTGACTCATAAATTCTGCGTAAACAGACAGAGGTGGCAGCAGTGTACATGATCAGCTGTGATGCAGACACCCTCCTGCAGTGTGTCTCAGCATCAACCTCACCAAGAATCTCCTTTTCTTTGCGTTTGATAATAATCAGTGAAAGATGGGTTTCACAGGTCAGGAAAGTCAAAAAACTGCTGGAGAATGCGGGCATCGATCCCGGCTACCTCTCGCATGCTAAGCGAGCGCTCTACCATTTGAGCTAATTCCCCTCTGAAGGGCCATGATGGGTCAGTCCACTCTTAGAGATCCTCAGCTTGTCATTATTTATTTGATTTTAATCTCATCAGTTCTAGTTCTTGGTCTCCCTACATGCCAAACCAACCTGCCTTCATCTGACTGCCCTTCTTCATTTCACTTTCCTCCCTTCAGTCATAAAACAGTTCTCATCCTTCAGACATGTTGTTGTACTCACAGTCAGCAGTCTAATTCTTCCACCCCAGAGACCAGCAGGGGCTGCTGGAAAATCTGCATGTCCTCTTCCTCCTCCCGGTCTGTCAGTTCCCCGTGAAAAAAACAACCCCCTTCCCCCCACCTCGTTGTCTCTGCCCCCACTTCAGCTCCTATCTGTCCTCCTCTGGTCTCCAGTCTGTTTTCCTCTCCTCTGTCTCATTTTTCCAGGACAAACTTCTCCTGATGTCTTCTCTGTGTGTCTTTGAATCCACACAGGAAACTATTCTCTCAGCCAATCACGCTGTCCTGCACAATGACAGGTTTCCCTCTGTCCAATGGGAGTGAAGTAAAACAAGGGAAGCCCCACCCTACAGCAGGGAGGGGCTCTTGGGGGGGGGGGGGGGGGTTAGCACTTAAAGAAACAACAACCTGTTGCTGCAGTTTCTCTGAACATGATTCACACAAACACACATGAGCTGTGTGAACTGCCCCTTTCCTGCTAATTCCCCTGACTGTTTATGTCAGTAAACACTTTACAGGCCGAAAAACTGAACTTCTGCTGATTCCTGACACGTAAAGAACTTTTTAAAAAAAGCAACATTATCAGAAAAAAAAAAAAAAAAACTAACAGGGATAAAAATACAGAGAAAAGTAATTCTAAGTTTCAATGGGGATTATGGCTTTAATCACTGGATTTATGTTTAGTTTAGCCAGTTTATCAGTTAGATGCACAGAGTGGCCAATATAATTAGAAATAATTTGATATGTTCTTTGTCTGTGTGTTTTGTTTTCCTCTGTCAGTTTTTCTTGGAGCTGTTGTTCTGTGAGATGGGTCACCTGTTGGAGTTTAGTCTCTGCTGAACAAAAACACACAGCACAGGCATCATATTATCATCAAAACTTTGACAGGGACTCTAAATCTCCTCTGCTCTCCCCAGATTACCACAGGGAGCCTGGACCTGATGCTGTTCCAGCTTTCAGCTTCTGTTTTTAAAGCCTGTTAAACTGTCCTTTTCTCAAAGCTCGTCTAAAATCTGTTAAATCCAGAATATTAGCAGATTAGCAGGACCATACAGGGGAATTAGCTCAAATGGTAGAGCGCTCGCTTAGCATGCGAGAGGTAGTGGGATCGATGCCCACATTCTCCAGAAGACTTTTGGTCTTTGTTGGAGATACGGCAGCAAGTGAAGGCCAAAACAAGAACCTGACAACTCCAAAAGCAGTCAGTCAGTAAAAGTCCACTGGGACAGATTTCACAGTGAACGTCTCAGGAGGAGGACTGGGCTGGAGTTATCAACTACGAACCACCTCATCTAGGTGTGTTAGTACGATTCATAGAGATCAGTTTTCAGTCCATAAAGATCTTTACATGTATTTTAAAAGTCTGATTACAGTATGTAACGTACTGAGTGACCTTTGACCCACAGACTGTGATGCAGCTGTTCACAGGGGAATTAGCTCAAATGGTAGAGCGCTCGCTTAGCATGCGAGAGGTAGTGGGATCGATGCCCACATTCTCCAGAAGACTTTTGGTCTTTGTTGGAGATACAGCAACAAGTGAAGGCCAAAACAAGAACCTGACAACTCCAAAACCAGTTAGCCAGTAAAATACAATGAGCCCACTGGGACAAATAAAAAACCATTTTCTTTAGCATAAAATAAACTGCTCAGTGACGTTCATCAAAACAAAATGCGACACAAGTCAGAACCACTGACTGTCTCTCTCTCCCCCAGCTCCTCTCCTCTCTCTCCCCAGTTCCTCTCTCTCTCTCCCCCGCTCTCTCTCCCCCTCTCCTCTCTCTCTCCCAGCTCCTCTCTCTCTCTCTCCCCCTCTCCTCTCTCTCTCCCCCTCTCTCTCTCCCCCAGTTCCTCTCCTCTCTCTCTCCCCCAGCTCCTCTCTCTCTCTCTCCCCCCTCCTCTCTCTCCCCCCTCCTCTCTCTCCCCCAGTTCCTCTCTCTCTCTCTCTCTCTCTCTCTCTCCCCCCTCCTCTCTCTCCCCCAGTTCCTCTCCCTCTCTCCCCAGTTCCTCTCTCTCTCTCCCCCAGCTCCTCTCTCTCTCTCCCCCTCTCCTCTCTCTCCCCCAGCTCCTCTCTCTCTCTCTCCCCCTCTCCTCTCTCTCCCCCTCTCCTCTCTCTCCCCCAGCTCCTCTCCCTCTCTCTCCCCCTCTCCTCTCTCTCTCCCCCAGTTCCTCTCTCTCTCTCCCCAGTTCCTCTCTCTCTCTCCCCCAGCTCCTCTCCTCTCTCTCCCCCAGCTCCTCTCCCTCTCTCTCCCCCTCTCCTCTCTCTCCCCCAGCTCCTCTCCTCTCTCTCCCCAGTTCCTCTCCTCTCTCTCTCCCCCAGCTCCTCTCTCTCTCTCCCCCTCTCCTCTCTCTCCCCCAGCTCCTCTCCCTCTCTCTCCCCCTCTCCTGTCTCTCCCCCAGTTCCTCTCCCTCTCTCTCCCCCCTCCTCTCTCTCCCCCCTCCTCTCTCTCCCCCAGTTCCTCTCTCTCTCTCCCCAGTTCCTCTCTCTCTCTCCCCCAGCTCCTCTCTCTCTCTCCCCCAGCTCCTCTCTCTCTCTCCCCCTCTCCTCTCTCTCCCCCAGCTCCTCTCTCTCTCTCTCCCCCTCTCCTCTCTCTCCCCCAGCTCCTCTCCCTCTCTCTCCCCCTCTCCTGTCTCTCCCCCAGTTCCTCTCCCTCTCTCTCCCCCCTCCTCTCTCTCCCCCAGTTCCTCTCTCTCTCTCCCCAGTTCCTCTCTCTCTCTCCCCAGTTCCTCTCTCTCTCTCCCCCAGCTCCTCTCCTCTCTCTCCCCCAGCTCCTCTCTCTCTCTCCCCCTCTCCTCTCTCTCCCCCAGCTCCTCTCCCTCTCTCTCCCCCTCTCCTGTCTCTCCCCCAGTTCCTCTCCCTCTCTCTCCCCCCTCCTCTCTCTCCCCCAGTTCCTCTCTCTCTCTCCCCAGTTCCTCTCTCTCTCTCCCCCAGCTCCTCTCCTCTCTCTCCCCCAGCTCCTCTCTCTCTCTCTCCCCCTCTCCTCTCTCTCCCCCCTCCTCTCTCTCCCCCAGTTCCTCTCTCTCTCTCCCCAGTTCCTCTCTCTCTCTCCCCCAGCTCCTCTCTCTCTCCCCCTCTCCTCTCTCTCCCCCAGCTCCTCTCTCTCTCTCTCCCCCTCTCCTCTCTCTCCCCCCTCCTCTCTCTCCCCCAGTTCCTCTCTCTCTCTCTCCCTCTCTCTCCCCCTCCCTCTCTCTCCCCCTCTCCTCTCTCTCCCCCAGTTCCTCTCCTCTCTCTCTCCCCCAGTTCCTCTCTCTCCCCCTCTCTCTCCCCCAGCTCCTCTCCTCTCTCTCCCCCAGCTCCTCTCCTCTCTCTCCCTGTCCTCATCATCACCATCACATGTTCCTGCTGCTCCCACATCTTCATGAACCTCATGCAGCATCATGTTCCTGCCTACACCTGTTTGAATATCCCTCCTCCTGCTCTCTTTCTCTCCCTACTCTACCCAACTTTGCCCCCCCCCTCCCCCATGCCTCTCTCTCTCTCTCTCTCCCTCTCTCAACCCAACCGGTCGAGGCAGATGCCCCCCCCCCAGCCTGGTTCTGCCCGAGGTTTCTGCCTCTTAAATGAAGTTTTTCCTGCTCATGGGGGGATCTGTTGGGTCTTTAAATCATTTTATAAAGAGTTTGGTCCAGACCTGCTCTGTATGTAAAGTGCCTTGATGTAACTTTGTTATGATTTGGCGCTATACAAATAAATCTGATTTGATTTGATTTGAATGCGCTTTGTGTGTCAATAGTGAGGTTCCTTAAACAAAACGCGATACAAGTCAGAACCACTGCTCAGGCGCAAGACCAGACCGTGCTCAGACCACGTCTTCACTTTACAGCAAACAGACAACAGGACGAGGTGGCCGAGTGGTTAAGCTGATGGACTGCTAATCCATTGTGCTCTGCACGCGTGGGTTGGAATCCCATCCTCGTCGATGTTCGCTCTGTTTAGTTTTTCCATATTGCACCTTGCTATTCCATCAAGAATTATCCTAAATGTTTGACTTAAGGTCCATCTTGATCGATCTCTAGATATCTTTGAAACCTGTTGATGGTGAACTCAAAGGTTTTCTGGCTGGACTGTATCCCTGAATGTGCTTTGCTTTCGAAGATGTTTCAGATATTTCTGTTTTTAAAGCCTGTTAGAGGATCCTTTTCTCAAAGCTCAGCTACACCGTGTTAAATACAGCATCATAGCGTGTTAGCATGCTAGCACAGGGGAATTAGCTCATATGTTAGAGCGCTCGCTTAGCATGCGAGCAGTAGTGGCATCGATGCCCACATTCTCAACAAGACTTTAGCTCTTAGAACATAAAGCAGTTTCAGTATTTTGCAGTAGCTCCGTCATGATCCTGAATTTATGTGTAAATTGCAGGACTTGTCCTGAATATTCTTCTGAGATTATCAACCCAGATCAACTCCGAGTTGTCCATCAACAGGTTGCAAAGATTTTTTTTCAGATCTTTTTGTTTTTAAAGCGAGTTAAAAGTTTGTTTTTATTTCTAACAGACAAAAACACTAGGACAGGGTTCAAATTGTCCTGGAGTCCCATAAACCTCTAACATAGCATGCAAGAGGAAGTGAGATCAAAGCCTACATTCTCCAGAAGAGGGTGCTCATTTTTCTTTTTTTCCATGAACTGCCCTGGTTGTGCAACATGAAGGGACCAACTGGCATTGAAACTCTGGTGGGCATGTCCTCTCTCCTCAAGGCTGACTGGCACACAGTCTGCACACAGAGACAGACAGTTCCATACCAAGAAGAACAACTATGTTTTAACATGGAAAGACAGAAACACAGAGGGACACACACAGAGACTGACAGATAGCCTGTACTCACAGATGTGATCAGGTTGTATTGTAGGTGGAGTGCGTGCAGTGAGTGCAGTTTCTTTTGCAGCCATGAGGGGACATGGTCAATTCTGACGTAAAACAAGTTCAGATGCTGCAACCTGGATAAAGGCTCCAGTCCCTCAATCCACCTACACATACATACACACAAACATAATCAGTTCACCTCCACACAGAGGACTCTTTCTGTAATTCAATCACTCATTTACTGATGCATTAGTCTATAAACTGGGTTCTGATCTGTTGGTTCCCCCAGAGAGTCTGATCCAGATGCCGTGAGGATCTATCTGATGGTTGTGGACGTCCACCTTTGCATCATATTCCTGTAATTCATGGATCTGCTTTGTCAACACCATCTGGTGAGGCACCAGCCACATCTGGCTGCCTCACCAGATGTGGCTGTGGGCCAGCTGCAGCTCTCCCAGCTGAGTCAGAGGGTTGGGTCTCTCCATCCCCTGGGTCATGTTGTGGTTCAGGTTTAAAGCCTGGAGATGGTGACAACCATGGAGGTTCCCTACAAACTGAAACACAGACGTCAGAAAACCTCAGTTTGTGGTCTACTCGTCCCACCGTTGATACCGTTGATACAGAGGCCGACAACCAGTCAGCTTCAACAGCAACTCCTCAGCGATGAAGCTGGTACCTGAGAGGAGGACAGAGACTCTGAACACTGTGTGATCCGAGCAGTCTTAGAGCCCGTAAACATCATCCTCTACCTCCGCTCCTCCATGTCTGAGCCACACACTGAAGTCCTGCTTCTTTAGGATTTAATAAAGCAGTTTTAATATTAATCGGTAGAAAATAAGTTGTATTCTTGTGAAATTATTTGACCTTTTATGACGACTGTGTATAAAGGCCAGGTTTACTGACTACTTTGTCTTGTTGTCTCCTGTCTCTGTTGGACAGGACAGGACATTCAGAGACACAAACTGCAGGCTGTCAACAGACACTTCAATAATAATAATAATCCATCTGAGCGGATTTAATACTGACAGCAGCAGATTAACTCGGCTCTCTACCGGCCGTGTTAGCCTTCAGAACGGTCTAATTCCGGGTTAACCGGTAATTAACACGAGTTTACTAACTAACCGAACTTTATCCAGATTAACCAGCTGCAGTTGAAGCCCACAGATAAGACACAGAACCAGTGAACGGACCTCCTGGACGGACTGGGCTGCCGTCCGGACCAGCTTCCAGATAAGTAGCTTTAGCATTAGCCTACTTAGCGCGTCGCCATAGAAACCAAACGCTAGTTCTAGAGGTTAGCGGTGACTCCATCTTTGCTAACGTTAGCCGGTCAGCTAGTCCCCCGTCTCCACGGAAACGCGCAGACGCGAAGCCCCCTCCGGTGAAATGACTTCAACCGTGACGACAACCGGGAGAAAATGCCGTCAGTCACCGGAAAACACGGAAATAATGACGGTGAAGGCGCGGGAAACACAAACCGTCAGATGTCTGAGCAGCAGGTGGGTGGTGCCTTAGGGGCCTCTTCATAAACTTGTACATTTCCAAGGGCTCGCTCGTATCGTTCAAATCCTTCTGTCAGTTTTTTGAAAAACAAAACAAACAAACCTAAGTTATCATCATCATCATCATCATCATCATCATTACATAAAATCAGGTTCTCCTCCTCAGCTGTATCTGCAAAGATTCGTTTTTTTCCACGCGCGCTAAAGGGAAATCGATATTTCCGACGTCACGCGAAGGCAGCATCAGCGCATGCTCGTCTGCGGTGATTTTCTGTTTAACGACATTTATGACGACACAATTAAAGAATTTATTAGATTAAAGGCACTTTATTGTCTTAAACAAACAGACACAGTTTACAGTTTATTCTGTCTTTAATGGCGGTCAAGTGTGTAAAGATATAAAATCCATTTACATTTTGATGGTGAGCTAATAAAACATTTTAAAGCACAGTTCACTGGGGTCACACATTTCCTGTTTACAGATCCGGTTTCATCTTAATCCACATCCAGAGATCAGCAGCTGATGAACTGCATGTTTATGCTGAATTTCTCCAGCTCGTTCATGTATTCTGTACATTCAGGATCCATGCAGTTGTCCGGCAAAAACTCCACCAGGGCGTCCGAGTCCACATGAAGACGATAGCTGCAGCACACAGACCACCAGGGTCAAGATTAGGTCAGAATCAGGGTCAAATCAGGATCAGGGTCAGGGTCAGGTCAGGGTCAGGGTCAGGGTCAGATCAGGGTCAGGGTCAGATCAGGGTCAGGGTCAGGATCAGGGTCAGGGTCAGATCAGGGTCAGGATCAGGGTCAGGGTCAGGATCAGGATCAGATCAGGGTCAGGTCAGGGTCAGGATCAGATCAGGCTCAGATCAGGGTCAGATCAGGGTCAGGGTCAGGATCAGGGTCAGGGTCAGGGTCAGATCAGGATCAGGGTCATGTCAGGGTCAGATCAGGGTCAGATCAGGGTCAGATCAGGATCAGATCAGGATCAGGGTCAGGGTCAGGTCAGGGTCAGGTCAGGGTCAGGGTCAGGATCAGGGTCAGATCAGGTTCACGATCAGGGTCAGGATCAGGGTCAGGGTCAGATCAGGGTCAGGATCAGGATCAGGGTCAGGTAAGATTGTGGTAGAGACACTGACCTTGAGCTGTGATCGGTTGAGAGCTTGGCCCCGCTGGCCCCCATCACCAGGTAATGTCGGCCGACCTGGATGTCCACTGTCTTACAGGTGGCCTTCTTTATCAGATTCACCTCTGTACCTGAATTCACATTTTCAAACTCTACAAGAAATAAGAGCAGAACACAGAGAGACACGGTGACATCGTGTTACACGTGGGGGGGTAAAGTCCCGTACTTTTAGTCCGTACTAATTCCTGAAAATACCACCTGACCATTCAACGGCACTAAACATGTGCCTGCAGGTGTAAACAGGAAGTAGATTGGGTCCTCTCAGCTGGTCAGTTACAGGAAGAGTAAGACATTTTTTCTGCCCAAACAATCAATCCCAGGGTTTTCAAAATAAAGTGTGGCTGTTGCTCACGTTGATCTGTGTTCTTCACAACTTCAATGACGTTGGCTCTGTAGTTCATAAAGTCTCCTTCTGCAGCTGAAGCCTTCACCTCCACCTTAAATGCTGCAGAGAGGAAACAGAGCAGACAACAGTCAAACGAAATCTTCATCATTCATTTCATGTGCTAAAAAATAACACTGGACCAGGCTCATCTGACCGAGCAGTAATCAGTTTACTGCCATTTAAGATGGAGTTTTTAAAAAGAGGTGACCTGTATCCATCAGTGAGTGTTACAGATCACATTCTCTGACCCACAAAAGTCACGTTTTCATTTACATTTTTTTCAGTGGAAATAAAATTTTAAAAATGACCCTTTGAGATTCATCACAACATGATTTATTGTTTTGTGAAGCCTTAATTTAAATGCTAATAAAATATTCCTTTGTATGCTTTTCCTGTAAAGTGATGGTTTGTTTCTTTGACACGGTGAAATATTTCATCAGTGTGAGCCATAAAGTCTGAGGACTCACTGTACTTGATCTCTTGCTGGCAGGTCTCAGCGGTTCTTTTGGCTTCTGTCAAGGTCAAGTCTATCTCTCCTCTGAAGGAGGCACAGGCAGCTACACAACAACACACAACATAGTTACAAGAAAAACGTGCAACATGTCAAGCGTAACACACATACAACAGGAGCTGGGCTGGCTCCAGATGTTACCTCTCATGCAGCGACATTCGGCTCCCACACAGACCTTCTGCAGCTTCTGCTGCTCGCTGGAGAACTGTTTGGTGCACATGCTGCCTGGAAGACACAGATTCATATATTCACCTATTTAAAAAACTATCTGTCAGAGCAGAAAGGTAAAGAACACATCAAACACCAGCTTTGCACAGTGATATGTTTTCATGAATACACGCTGAATGTATTTAGTGTGACGACGATGATGTTACAGACATAAACAATAAAAAGGCCTCCCTGCACAGCCAGCTGTGTTAGTCTGAGGAGGAAAAGCAGATCTCAGTGTAACATTCATCAGCTCATCAGACGGACAGTTCAGTTCAGTTCAGTTCTTTGTCTGCTTCAACGGCAGAAAGAGAGACGCTGATAATTAGAACTTTTTAACGTAGAAAGTCAAACGGAGAAATTAGCGAAAGCTTCCATCTAAAAACGGACTACAGTTCCCAGGATGCACAGCGGGTCTCACCTCTGTCCTGAAGCTCGTACACGGTGATGAACGACTCGCTGGCTCCGCTCACCGAAAACTTCGGCATGATCCGAAAACCGATGCACAGGAAGACGTCAGAGGGAACCTGTCCAACGAAGACAATGAATGAGACCGTCCACCTGCTGCCCAGGTGACACTGATGGGCGTGAGACTCACCATGTCCATCTGGATGACCACGGTGTTTCCCTGCAGCTCGTAGTGAGAGATGAGCGGCTCATCAATGTCTCTGAACTGAAAAACAACAACCACATTCATTCACCTCACAGAAGTCTGAGAACTGTTTAGCTGTGACATCACAAAGTCCCCGAAGTCCTGACGGCTGGTTTTTTCAGGTTCAGGTTCTGAATCCAGACTGTGAGGGTTCCTCTGAAGACTGAGACCTCTGAGACTTTCACTGGATTAATGTAGAACCAGGACCTAGACCAGGACCTTTAAACCTTCAGATCAAATGGTCCTAATTTATTGTCCATTCTTTCAAACAGACCTCCAGGTCTCAGCAGGAATCTAAGATCTATAAACCAGATCTCAGTGTCTGGACAGCTGTTTGTCTACAGCGGACCTGCAGCCTGCTGTTTGAGCTGAAGGTCGTGGTCCAGAGCTCACCTGTCTCAGATCCTCCAGAAAGGCCTCCACACCTGTTGGCAGCTGGATCTTCATCACGGTCAGAGTGGACTCGGTGTTGACGTCGTTCGGAGGAGGTTTGTACCTGAAGATACAGTCGGGTGAGTCACATGAACAAAGAGAAGAAACTTGTTCTCATTAAAAAAGGTTGTTCTCCCCGCTGACGAGCTGTGGTCAGATCATTGGGGGGGGTTAACGTGTCTCTTTCAAATCAAATCAATCTACGCTCTCAGCAGAAGGTCCAGGATTCTCTGGGAGTGCTGGACTCTGCCGAGGTTGTCCCTCGTCTCCTCCTTGTGACATTCATGGACAGGATCATAAGGCACGACTCAGGTCAGGAGTTGTCCTGTTTGCTCTTGGTGGATGATGCGGATCAGCAGGTCCAGGTCTGAAGGAGTCCAAGTGTCTCTGGTCCACAGTGAGGATGAGACGGAGCAGGAGACAGGATTGGTGCGGCATCAGCAGGGAGGTGGACTGTCCAACAAAAGGACACAACTTCTGGGCTCAGCCTGAGAGATCAGCTGAAGCTGAGGAAGACATGGAAAGTGTCCCTCGGGAGCCAGATGTCTGGAATTCCAGCTAAGTCTGATCCGGAGTAGACGAAGACTCATTTTGAATTGTGGTTAAATTGTGTTTTTTTGTGTTCACAGGACAGCTGTGGTCCAGTTGTGGGTCGTTTACAGGAACTTTGTCACAGTTTGATCAACGTCAGTCAGATTCTGCTGCTGAGGAAAGAAAACATCAGAGTTTGGCTTCTCTTACTTTGTACAGGCGACTAGGTGAGGAGGTTTGAGCTCAGCATCTGAGGGGACAGACAGACAGACAGACAGACAGGTCAGCAGGTGGACAGACAGGTCAGCAGGTGGACAGACAGACAGGTCAGCAGGTGGACAGACAGACAGACCGACAGGAGGTCAGCAGGTGGACAGACAGACAGACAGACAGGTCAGCAGGTGGACAGACAGACAGACAGGTCAGCAGGTGGACAGACAGGTCAGCAGGTGGACAGACAGACAGACCGACAGGAGGTCAGCAGGTGGACAGACAGACAGGTCAGCAGGTGGACAGACAGACAGACGGACAGGTCAGCAGGTGGACAGACAGACAGACGGACAGGTCAGCAGGTGGACAGACAGACAGACAGACAGGTCAGCAGGTGGACAGACAGACAGACGGACAGGTCAGCAGGTGGACAGACAGACAGACGGATAGGTCAGCAGGTGGACAGACAGACAGACGGACAGGTCAGCAGGTGGACAGACAGACAGACAGACAGACAGGTCAGCAGGTGGACAGACAGACAGACGGATAGGTCAGCAGGTGGACAGACAGACAGACAGACAGACAGGTCAGCAGGTGGACAGACAGACAGGTCAGCAGGTGGACAGACAGACAGACAGACAGGTCAGCAGGTGGACAGACAGACAGACAGACAGACAGGTCAGCAGGTGGACAGACAGACAGACGGACAGGTCAGCAGGTGGACAGACAGACAGACAGACAGACAGACAGGTCAGCAGGTGGACAGACAGACAGACAGACAGACAGGTCAGCAGGTGGACAGACAGACAGACGGATAGGTCAGCAGGTGGACAGACAGACAGACAGACAGGTCAGCAGGTGGACAGACAGACAGACGGACAGGTCAGCAGGTGGACAGACAGACAGACAGACAGACAGGTCAGCAGGTGGACAGACAGACAGACGGACAGGTCAGCAGGTGGACAGACAGACAGACAGGTCAGCAGGTGGACAGACAGACAGACAGACAGGTCAGCAGGTGGACAGACAGACAGACAGACAGACAGACAGGTCAGCAGGTGGACAGACAGACAGACAGACATACAGACAGGTCAGCAGGTGGACAGACAGACAGACAGACAGACAGACAGACAGGTCAGCAGGTGGACAGACAGACAGACAGACAGACAGACAGACAGGTCAGCAGGTGGACAGACAGACAGACAGACAGGTCAGCAGGTGGACAGACAGACAGACAGACAGACAGGTCAGCAGGTGGACAGACAGACAGACAGACAGACAGACAGACAGGTCCTTACCCTTGAAGACTTCACTGATGCTCAGTTCCACGTTGATGTCAAAGTTGCAGGACTGTGTCGGAGCGACCGTCTCATAATAAACCGTCTTCAGCTGGAGACACAGTCAGTTTGGTTAAAGGGACCAATCAGGGAACAGGCTGTCAATTAAATGGAAATAAACCACTCCCACCTTCACATTGGACACGCCCCTCCCAATACTTGCTCTCACATAGATGTCATCACTCTTCATCACCTGGAGGAAGATGAGCCAGAAACTGTCATCATCATCATCATCATCATCATCATCTCTCTCTGTTGGACCTGTCTCTCTCTCTCTGTGTCTCTCTGTTGGACCTGTCTCTCTCTCACCTGTATGGGCGAGGCCACAGGTCTTGTGGGGGTCAGATGGGCTCGTCCCAGCTCTCCATATTTGCCATAGTGGATCTGGATCGTCTGGTCCAGGGTGGCCCGAGAGATGGTCCTACTGTACTCAGTCAGGGCCTCCAGAGTCAGAACTGTGTCCTGAGAGAGGTCAAAGGTCAACGGAGGGACAGGAAACCTGTGTGTGTGTGTGTGTATGTGTGTGTGTACCTGTGCAGAGTACAAGGCATCCCCGTAGTGCTGGTCGTTGGTCAGCCAGGCCATGATGGGTTTGGCGTACTGGAGTCTCCCCTTTAACAGAGACACAGACCGTCAGCTGGTTTGGACACATGACAGACTGAAGCCTGAAGACGTCTCAGAGACGTCACAGTGTTAAAATGTGCTGTTGTGGACGAGCTGCTGTCTCAGGTCCCGATGAGTGGACCTGGTGGACCTGGTGGACCTGCTCTGTATCTGGATGATTGATTCTTTTCATTTTCAGGTTGACATGGCTTCCTCTTTGATGTTCTAAAGGCTCGTGGTCCGTCAGTCAGACCAGATTCTGGTCCTGAAATGGTTCGTCCTCAGAGTGGACATGAAGGAGTCCAGTCCTCTGTGAGTAGACTTTGTTCTGGACCTGCTCTGTGTAAAGAGCCTGGATGGTTTGGTGCTTTATAAACATGAAGGACGTGAAGGACGTGAAGGAAGTGAAGGACGTGAAGGAAGTGAAGGACATGAAGGACATGAAGGACGTGAAGGAAGTGAAGGAAGTGAAGGACGTGAAGGACGTGAAGGAAGTGAAGGAAGTGAAGGACATGAAGGACATGAAGGACATGAAGGAAGTGAAGGAAGTGAAGGAAGTGAAGGAAGTGAAGGACGTGAAGGAAGTGAAGGAAGTGAAGGACGTGAAGGAAGTGAAGGACGTGAAGGAAGTGAAGGAAGTGAAGGATGTGAAGGACGTGAAGGAAGTGAAGGACGTGAAGGACGTGAAGGAAGTGAAAGAAGTGAAGGAAGTGAAGGACGTGAAGGAAGTGAAGGAAGTGAAGGACGTGAAGGACGTGAAGGACGTGAAGGAAGTGAAGGACGTGAAGGAAGTGAAGGAAGTGAAGGAAGTGAAGGACGTGAAGGACGTGAAGGAAGTGAAGGACGTGAAGGAAGTGAAGGACATGAAGGACATGAAGGACGTGAAAGAAGTGAAGGACATGAAGGACATGAAGGACATGAAGGACGTGAAGGAAGTGAAGGAAGTGAAGGAAGTGAAGGACGTGAAGGAAGTGAAGGAAGTGAAGGACCTGAAGGACCTGAAGGACATGAAGGAAGTGAAGGACGTGAAGGAAGTGAAGGAAGTGAAGGATGTGAAGGACGTGAAGGAAGTGAAGGACATGAAGGACATGAAGGAAGTGAAAGAAGTGAAGGACATGAAGGACATGAAGGACATGAAGGAAGTGAAGGAAGTGAAGGAAGTGAAGGACGTGAAGGACGTGAAGGAAGTGAAGGACGTGAAGGACGTGAAGGACGTGAAAGAAGTGAAGGACATGAAGGAAGTGAAGGAAGTGAAGGAAGTGAAGGACGTGAAGGAAGTGAAGGAAGTGAAGGAAGTGAAGGACATGAAGGAAGTGAAGGAAGTGAAGGAAGTGAAGGACGTGAAGGAAGTGAAGGAAGTGAAGGACATGAAGGATGTGAAGGAAGTGAAGGAAGTGAAGGACGTGAAGGAAGTGAAGGAAGTGAAGGACGTGAAGGAAGTGAAAGAAGTGAAGGACCTGAAGGACCTGAAGGACATGAAGGAAGTGAAGGACGTGAAGGACGTGAAAGAAGTGAAAGAAGTGAAGGAAGTGAAGGACGTGAAGGAAGTGAAAGACGTGAAGGACGTGAAAGAAGTGAAGGACATGAAGGAAGTGAAGGACGTGAAGGACGTGAAGGAAGTGAAGGACGTGAAGGAAGTGAAGGACGTGAAGGAAGTGAAGGAAGTGAAGGACGTGAAAGAAGTGAAGGACCTGAAGGACATGAAGGAAGTGAAGGACGTGAAGGAAGTGAAGGACCTGAAGGACATGAAGGAAGTGAAGGACGTGAAGGAAGTGAAGGAAGTGAAGGACGTGAAAGAAGTGAAGGACCTGAAGGACATGAAGGAAGTGAAGGACGTGAAGGACGTGAAGGAAGTGAAGGACGTGAAGGAAGTGAAGTAAGTGAAGGAAGTGAAGGACGTGAAGGAAGTGAAGGAAGTTAAGGAGATGAAGGAAGTTAAGGAGATGAAGGACATGAAGGAAGTGAAGGACGTGAAGGAAGTGAAAGACATGAAGGAAGTGAAGGACGTGAAGGAAGTGAAAGAAGTGAAAGAAGTGAAGTAAGTGAAGGAAGTGAAGGACGTGAAGGAAGTGAAGGAAGTTAAGGAGATGAAGGACATGAAGGAAGTGAAGGACGTGAAGGAAGTGAAGGAAGTGAAGGAAGTGAAGGACGTGAAGGACGTGAAGGAAGTGAAGGAAGTGAAGGACGTGAAGGAAGTGAAGGAAGTGAAGGACGTGAAGGACGTGAAGGAAGTGAAAGAAGTGAAGGACATGAAGGACATGAAGGACGTGAAGGAAGTGAAAGAAGTGAAAGAAGTGAAGGAAGTGAAGGACGTGAAGGAAGTGAAGGACGTGAAGGACGTGAAAGAAGTGAAGGACATGAAGGACATGAAGGACGTGAAGGACGTGAAAGAAGTGAAAGAAGTGAAGGAAGTGAAGGACGTGAAGGAAGTGAAGGACGTGAAGGACGTGAAAGAAGTGAAGGACATGAAGGAAGTGAAGGACCTGAAGGACATGAAGGAAGTGAAGGACGTGAAGGAAGTGAAGGAAGTGAAGGACGTGAAAGAAGTGAAGGACCTGAAGGACATGAAGGAAGTGAAGGACGTGAAGGAAGTGAAGGAAGTGAAGGACGTGAAAGAAGTGAAGGACCTGAAGGACATGAAGGAAGTGAAGGACGTGAAGGACGTGAAGGAAGTGAAGGACGTGAAGGAAGTGAAGTAAGTGAAGGAAGTGAAGGACGTGAAGGAAGTGAAGGAAGTTAAGGAGATGAAGGAAGTTAAGGAGATGAAGGACATGAAGGAAGTGAAGGACGTGAAGGAAGTGAAAGACATGAAGGAAGTGAAGGACGTGAAGGAAGTGAAAGAAGTGAAAGAAGTGAAGTAAGTGAAGGAAGTGAAGGACGTGAAGGAAGTGAAGGAAGTTAAGGAGATGAAGGACATGAAGGAAGTGAAGGACGTGAAGGAAGTGAAGGAAGTGAAGGAAGTGAAGGACGTGAAGGACGTGAAGGAAGTGAAGGAAGTGAAGGACGTGAAGGAAGTGAAGGAAGTGAAGGACGTGAAGGACGTGAAGGAAGTGAAAGAAGTGAAGGACATGAAGGACATGAAGGACGTGAAGGAAGTGAAAGAAGTGAAAGAAGTGAAGGAAGTGAAGGACGTGAAGGAAGTGAAGGACGTGAAGGACGTGAAAGAAGTGAAGGACATGAAGGACGTGAAGGACGTGAAGGACGTGAAAGAAGTGAAAGAAGTGAAGGAAGTGAAGGACGTGAAGGAAGTGAAGGACGTGAAGGACGTGAAAGAAGTGAAGGACATGAAGGAAGTGAAGGACGTGAAGGACGTGAAGGAAGTGAAGGACGTGAAGGAAGTGAAGTAAGTGAAGGAAGTGAAGGACGTGAAGGAAGTGAAGGAAGTGAAGGACGTGAAAGAAGTGAAGGACCTGAAGGACATGAAGGAAGTGAAGGACGTGAAGGAAGTGAAGGAAGTGAAGGACGTGAAAGAAGTGAAGGACCTGAAGGACATGAAGGAAGTGAAGGACGTGAAGGACGTGAAGGAAGTGAAGGACGTGAAGGAAGTGAAGTAAGTGAAGGAAGTGAAGGACGTGAAGGAAGTGAAGGAAGTTAAGGAGATGAAGGAAGTTAAGGAGATGAAGGACATGAAGGAAGTGAAGGACGTGAAGGAAGTGAAAGACATGAAGGAAGTGAAGGACGTGAAGGAAGTGAAAGAAGTGAAAGAAGTGAAGTAAGTGAAGGAAGTGAAGGACGTGAAGGAAGTGAAGGAAGTTAAGGAGATGAAGGACATGAAGGAAGTGAAGGACGTGAAGGAAGTGAAAGAAGTGAAGGAAGTGAAGGACGTGAAGGAAGTGAAGGACGTGAAGGAAGTGAAGGAAGTTAAGGAGATGAAGGACGTGAAGGAAGTGAAGGACGTGAAGGAAGTGAAGGAAGTGAAGGACGTAAAGGAAGTGAAGGAAGTGAAGGAAGTGAAGGAAGTGAAGGACGTGAAGGAAGTGAAGGAAGTGAAAGAAGTGAAGGAAGTGAAGGACGTGAAGGACGGGAAGGAAGTGAAGGACGTGAAGGAAGTGAAGGAAGTTAAGGAGATGAAGGACGTGAAGGAAGTGAAGGACGTGAAGGAAGTGAAGGACGTGAAGGAAGTGAAGGAAGTGAAGGAAGTGAAGGACGTGAAGGAAGTGAAGGACGTGAAGGACGTGAAGGAAGTGAAGGACGTGAAGGAAGTGAAGGACGTGAAGGATGTGAAGGACGTGAAGGAAGTGAAGGACGTGAAGGAAGTGAAAGAAGTGAAGGACGTGAAGGAAGTGAAGGACGTGAAGGAAGTGAAGGATGTGAAGGACGTGAAGGAAGTGAAGGACATGAAGGAAGTGAAAGAAGTGAAGGACGTGAAGGAAGTGAAGGAAGTGAAGGACATGAAGGAAGTGAAGGACGTGAAGGAAGTGAAGGACGTGAAGGATGTGAAGGACGTGAAGGAAGTGAAGGACATGAAGGAAGTGAAAGAAGTGAAGGACCTGAAGGACCTGAAGGACATGAAGGAAGTGAAGGACGTGAAGGAAGTGAAGGACGTGAAGGATGTGAAGGACGTGAAGGAAGTGAAGGACATGAAGGACATGAAGGAAGTGAAAGAAGTGAAGGACATGAAGGACATGAAGGACATGAAGGAAGTGAAGGAAGTGAAGGAAGTGAAGGACGTGAAGGACGTGAAGGAAGTGAAGGACGTGAAGGACGTGAAGGACGTGAAAGAAGTGAAGGACATGAAGGACATGAAGGAAGTGAAGGAAGTGAAGGACGTGAAGGACGTGAAGGAAGTGAAGGAAGTGAAGGAAGTGAAGGACGTGAAGGACGTGAAGGATGTGAAGGACGTGAAGGAAGTGAAGGACATGAAGGAAGTGAAAGAAGTGAAGGACGTGAAGGACGTGAAGGAAGTGAAGGACATGAAGGAAGTGAAGGACGTGAAGGAAGTGAAGGACGTGAAGGAAGTGAAGGACATGAAGGAAGTGAAGGAAGTGAAGGACGTGAAGGAAGTAAAGGATGTGAAAGAAGTGAAGTAAGTGAAGGAAGTGAAGGACATGAAGGAAGTGAAGGAAGTGAAGGAAGTGAAGGAAGTGAAAGACATGAAGGAAGTGAAGGAAGTGAAGGAAGTGAAGGAAGTGAAAGACATGAAGGAAGTGAGGGACGTGAAGGAAGTGAAGGACGTGAAGGACGTGAAGGACGTGAAGGATGTGAAAGAAGTGAAGTAAGTGAAGGAAGTGAAGGACATGAAGGAAGTGAAGGAAGTGAAGGAAGTGAAGGAAGTGAAAGACATGAAGGAAGTGAAGGACGTGAAGGAAGTGAGGGACGTGAAGGAAGTGAAGGACATGAAGGAAGTGAAGGATGTGAAGGACGTGAAGGAAGTGAAGGACATGAAGGAAGTGAAAGAAGTGAAGGACGTGAAGGACGTGAAGGAAGTGAAGGACGTGAAGGAAGTGAAGGACGTGAAGGAAGTGAAGGAAGTGAAGGACATGAAGGAAGTGAAAGAAGTGAAGGACGTGAAGGAAGTGAAGGAAGTGAAGGACATGAAGGAAGTGAAGGACGTGAAGGAAGTGAAGGACGTGAAGGATGTGAAGGACGTGAAGGAAGTGAAGGACATGAAGGAAGTGAAAGAAGTGAAGGACGTGAAGGAAGTGAAGGACATGAAGGAAGTGAAGGACGTGAAGGAAGTGAAGGACATGAAGGAAGTGAAGGACGTGAAGGATGTGAAGGACATGAAGGAAGTGAAGGACGTGAAGGAAGTGAAGGACATGAAGGAAGTGAAGGACATGAAGGATGTGAAGGACATGAAGGAAGTGAAGGACGTGAAGGAAGTGAAGGACATGAAGGAAGTGAAGGACGTGAAGGATGTGAAGGACATGAAGGAAGTGAAGGACGTGAAGGAAGTGAAGGACATGAAGGAAGTGAAGGACGTGAAGGATGTGAAGGACATGAAGGAAGTGAAGGACGTGAAGGAAGTGAAGGACATGAAGGAAGTGAAGGACATGAAGGAAGTGAAGGACGTGACGGGGACAGAGTACCTTGAGCAGCATCGTCAGGACGACATATGCCGTCGTCTCCACCGTCAAACCGCTGGTCTCATCCGGTCTCTGCCAATCAGCCGTCACCTCCGGCTCCTTCCAGTACCTGAGCACAGCAGGATGACCTGTACACACACAGACACACACAGACACACACAGACACACACAGTTGTTCTGATAAACAGGACTTGATGGGTACTCAGACTCGGTGATCCGGATCACAGACCTTTATCTCGGGCCAGCTGCTCCAGACTGACGAGCAGATCAGAGACCGCCCTGCTGTTTGGGTCAAAAAGGGTCAGAGCGTAGGTCGCCACTGCGCGCACGTGTACACTCTTCACACCCGGGGCATGCTGGGAAATGTAGTTTGCTGCAGACCTCATGCTGTTAACTTGGAACTGAGAGAAGAAGGATGACAGGAGGCTGTTAGTCAAACTGCTCAATGTCTGAGGAGACACAAGACAGAAGACACACTACGAATGTGACTAAACACAAACGAGGTGATGAAAAATGTTGTGTGTCTTTTGTGTCACAGTTGTCAGGTGTTCTGCTGCAGGGGGACACAAAGCAGGACAAGGAGAGGATTTGTCCTCACTTGGACATTCAGGACCGGGTCTTTGATGAGCGTGGCTTTGCGCAGGGCGATCAACACGAAGGAGGTCAGATACACCGACTGGTCCACCGCGCTGTATCCTGCAGTCTGCAGCCAATCACAAGAGAGGTCAAAGGTCCACATGGTACAAAACAGGAAGCAGCAAACCAAGCTCACAGGAAATAAAAAGCTTTTCACGAACTGTGGACGTGATCTCATTTAAATTCAAATAAATAAATTATCTTTATGTTGCTTATTAATTCGTGTTATCGGTTGATTTTTATGTCCATGACTTTTGATCTCATCGGATCTGGAGGACGTGATCTGACCATGATCTTGTTGGCCTTGGAGAAGGATCTGTCCACGAAGGAGCCGTCCGCTTGCTGAGTCTGTCGGATCAACCAGGACACGGATTCTGACAGAGACTGATGGTTCACACCGACGATCTGGTCCGCCAGAGACAGTGTCCTCACCACCTGGGCCGTCATCCTGACAGACAACACCCAGGGAGGTGAGGACACAACGACACACAGAAGAGTCCAGTTTGATGGTTTGAGGGTTACTGTTTGAACCAGGTTCAGGTGAAGGTCCTGGTCCTGGTTCTGGACTCACCAGGTACTCGCTTCTCTGTTCATCCATCTGCTGTAACTGGAGTCGGTTCGTTTGAAAGAGGTGACACTAATTATACCTGTACACACACACACACAATAAATACACACTCAATGAGAGTGGTGTGTTTGCATCAGTTTGTCCCCCCTGTGTCCTCACACTGTTTGATGTTCCGTCTCACAATGGCGGCGTTGGTTTGGACGTCGCCTCCCAGCAGACTCCAGCTCGCCGTGGTCTCCAGGTACTGATACACCTGAGTCAGCTGATGGAGCAGGTCCACCTCCACGTCAGCTGATCCGGGCGGGAGGTTGACCAGCTGCCGGAGGCCGTCAGGGTTGTGTATCACTGTCAGGACTTCGTCCAGAATTTCACCTGGCGCACAAAACACACAGAGACGCACACCAATGTAATCATACTAACAGCCCAGAAGGGGGCGGAGCCTAAATTTTCACCAGCATGCATTTGGTTTGAAAACCCAATGGCATTCATGGTAGACTGACACCATTCGGCTCCGGGCTTATCTGTCCACCTGCTGCCCCCAAAAACACAATGTCCCCCGGAGGACGATGACAGCAGGAGGATCATGGGAGCTGGTCTTTACTCACCGTTGATGGTCAGCTCTCGCACTACAGCAGTTTCAGGGACGACGTTTTTTGGCATCACGTTCTTCAGGTGCAGCGATCTCCTCTCTAAACCTACAACGACACCAGAACGCACAACTTCAGCAAACTGCCACCAAACAGAGCGTCAGGAGGAAGCTGCGGGAGAGCTGACGTACCGTAGACGCCCTGGGGGTCCAGCCTCCCCCCGGAGAACCCCTCCCTCCACACCCCTTCAGGCTGCAGACACACAGAGTTCAGAGGTTGTTTAAAGCTCAGCACAGTTCATGTGTTTCTTACGAGACGTGCTGTCCCTGTCCTCGTCGTCTGTCTTTCTGGTGCTGTTCCTCACATGTCCACCAGGTGACCTCAGAGATCCCCAATACCACAACAACCAGGATGGAGGAGATTTATTGATGATTTTTTTCCCAATAAATAAGAATTGAAGAAAAAAAAGTGAGACTCAAAGAAATAAAGTCAAAAAGTAAAAAACTGTCTCAGATTTAGAAGAGAAAGAAATTCATGAATGACTTTCAGTTAACTGGTTTCTGTTGTCTCTTTATCACATTTCATGGATTTATCCAGAAAATAATCAGTAATGAGGATGATCATTAATTGCTCACTGAATATTATCACATTCAACTTTCTGATTCAGTATGACTCAAATTGTTTTTTTGTCCACAAATGTGCTTTTTAACTGAGGTGGAATTATCCATCCTTCCGTGTACCAACCACAACTCTGAGCGTCTTCTTCAGGATGTCTCCGTTCCCGCCCCCCCTGCGGACCTTCAGTTCAAAGGTCACCGTGTGCTCTCCAGGCTTCAGGGCCATCAGGGTGAAGGTCAATTTGCCTGCCCGCCCCTCAGGCAGCGTTTTCATGGTGCAGGGCGTCGAACGCAGGTCGTCACTCCCTTCGACCGGCTGAGAGTTCAGGAAACAGAGTTCCGGACCGGCCGTCGCCGTAACGCAATACTGAGGACGAGACGACAACAGTATGACTCACTTTGACCTTCCACACCTCTTTCTGCAGACAGCTCTGAGCATCATGGGAAATGTGGGTGATTGGTACCGAGATGGAGCGGCTCTGTTGGTTGTAGATGGATCCTGATAGCTCCACCTGTTCTCCCCTGACCACCTGATAGGGCAGCGGGATGTCCAGGTTGACCGGCAGAGTGACCAACACCTGAACTGGCTCCGCAACACATATGCCTGCAGGCCGGACAACAACAACAACAACAACAACAATGAAAACAACTTAATGTTCTTCACAGCACTGCCGAAGGAGGGTTTGACCAACAGGAAGACAGACGTGAAGAAACTGACCGTTGTGGAACATCCCCACGGCCTTGACCTCCCAGGTGGTCAGAGAGTCTGGGAGGGGCTTGGTGATCTTCCCCTGGCCTGCACTGAAAACATGACGGCCGTGTTATTGAAGAGTGATCAACAGTTATTACTGTTGTCAAATCAATACTCAGGAGTCACTCCTTTAGTCTGACCTTCATTCCTCTGACCTTCACTCTGACCTTCAGTCTGACCTTCATTCCTCTGACCTTCACTCTGACCTTCACTCCTCTGAGCTTCATTCCTCTGACCTTCATTCCTCTGACCTTCACTCTGACCTTCAGTCTGACCTTCATTCCTCTGACCTTCACTCTGACCTTCACTCCTCTGAGCTTCATTCCTCTGACCTTCATTCCTCTGACCTTCACTCTGACCTTCAGTCTGACCTTCATTCCTCTGACCTTCACTCTGACCTTCACTCCTCTGAGCTTCATTCCTCTGACCTTCACTTTGACCTTCACTCTGACCTTCACTCTGACCTTCACTCCTCTGAGCTTCATTCCTCTGACCTTCATTCCTCTGACCTTCATTCCTCTGACCTTAACTCTGACCTTCACTCCTCTGAGCTTCATTCCTCTGACCTTCATTCCTCTGACCTTCACTCTGACCTTCACTCTGACCTTCATTCCTCTGACCTTCACTCTGACCTTCACTCTGACCTTCACTCCTCTGACCTTCACTCTGACCTTCATTCCTCTGACCTTCACTCTGACCTTCACTCCTCTGAGCTTCATTCCTCTGACCTTCACTCTGACCTTCACTCTGACCTTCACTCCTCTGAGCTTCATTCCTCTGACCTTCATTCCTCTGACCTTCACTCTGACCTTCACTCCTCTGAGCTTCATTCCTCTAACCTTCATTCCTCTGACCTTCATTCCTCTGACCTTCACTCTGACCTTCACTCCTCTGACCTTCATTCCTCTGACCTTCACTCCTCTGACCTTCATTCCTCTGACCTTCACTCTGACCTTCAGTCTGACCTTCACTCCTCTGACCTTCACTCTGACCTTCACTCCTCTGACCTTCATTCCTCTGACCTTGACTCTGACCTTCAGTCTGACTTTCAGTCTGACCTTCAGTCTGACCTTCATTCTGAGCTCAGATGTTATTATTTGACCTCCTCAGTTTGAGGAGTTTCTTGTGTCACCTGACACGATGAGTCTCCCACAGCCAACTCTCCGGAAAGGAGCTTCGCACCAACGAAGGAGCCAGGTCGAAGTCGGCACCCAACTCTACACAAACACACACAGACACACACAGAGATATTTCTGTAAAGTGACTCAGTGTAGACAAATAGTCATTGGTAGATATTCAGTCCCCGTGTTTGACCTTTAACCCTCAGTGACCCCCAGGGACCCAGGACAGGCCCCTGACCCCAGTTGGAAGCTGAGTTGTCTCAGCTTGCTCACCGCTTCGTGCCAGGATGAGGTTCTGGTCCTGGTCCAGGTGCTGCTGGATGAACTCGCAGCAGGCTCTGAAGGCCTGCTGGCACTCAGTGTGTTTCCTGAACTTCTGCAGAGCGAACTGATGGCAGGTCACAGTCTTTGGGATGAACTTCATTCCAAGCTCACAGCATCTCTTCGCTGCACCATAACTCTGAGCTGTTGACACAAAGAAGGACCAGAGTTAGTCCGGTCTTCACTGTGTCAGACAAACACACTGAAGCTGCAATTTATTTCTGGTTTGAAAGGTGGATATTTTATATATTTAATCATGATGAAGAGATATCAATTAAAAAGATGAACCTGGACTGGAAACAACATATTTATGACAGAACCAGTTAACTTTAAACATGTTAAAAACTAAACTTTTGGTGAGAGATGTAACTAGGCTACACACCGAGGAGGATGGGATTCAAACCCACGCGTGCAGAGCACAACGGCTTAGCAGTCCATCGGCTTAACCACTCTGCCACCGCATCAATTTACAGTGTAGTTGAGGAACATACTGGAGCTGAGTCGTTACAGCTGGGAGAGTTTAAAAAGTAAAAGGGTATGACCTTTGGCAGCTTAATGGTGGAACATCGGTTCACTCTTTGCCTTCAGAGAGCTAAAGTCTTGTGGAGAATGTGGGCATCGATCCCACTACCTCTCGCATGCTAAGCGAGCGTGCTACTATTTGAGCTGATTCCCCTGATGGGAGTCTGAACTGGAAAGCAGAAATGGTCTCACCTTTATGTCTCTTGGCCGCCTCAGTCAGTTGTCGTTTTGGACGAACCAGAGCGGTACACGCCTCATCTGCACACACACACGTTCATGAACACCCTCCAACACACACTAACTGGTGGATGGATGGATTGATTGATTGACATACCACTGGTGATTGGGTGGGCATTGGCGTTGGTCATAAAGGTGAGGCCAGCCAATCGGAAGACATCTGCAACGTTTTTGCCGCCACCTCCACCGCAGCCGAGGTCGCTCTGTTCAATGTGACGCAGCACCTGCAGGCCACCGTACATCCTGTCAGGGTCGTTTAACAGCACCGCACGCACCATCCGAGACAGAGGAGGCATAAAGAAATGTCTTCTAATGGGATGTAATTCAGGGTTACCATAGAAACGGGGTCTTTGTAGTTGGGTCGCAGCAAGAAGATGGCGGAGTCTACAGCAGACAGGGCCACCAGCCCATTCTGATTGGTCATGATGTCCAGAGTCAGACTGTCCTTTGGCTTATACTTGTCTTGGTCGATTGATACACTAGTCTGAGACACACACACACACACACACACACACAAGGTTAACAGGAGGTTTATTTATTTGCACTTGTTCTCCAAAAGTGACCAATGACATCAAATTTAGTGAGGAGCTGACAGGAAGTCAGTTGGAGTGGAATTCCAGGGCTCAAAAAGAGCTCAGAAAGATAGACACAGTCCTGCTACCTAGCAACACCATAGAGCACCATAGCAACCACCTTGTTCACCGTGGCAACCAGCTGTCAGCTCCCAGCCCGCAGTCTGATCCTGCAGGCTCCACTACGCCCACAGTGCTCCACAAGATGCCACGTTGTGTAATAACCTTTTGGTTGTTGGTCCACAGGACATGAGCAAATATTTGTGTAGATAAAAACACTGAAATGATAAAGTTCAGTATGACTGACACGAACCACCGACAGTTCAGAAACACTTTCAGTTCGGTCAGTCGGGTTTGATGGCGAGGGAGATCTGACCACCGAGTTCCTGTTCCTGGGCAAATAAAAGGAACATTCCCACATCCAACCAACACAATGCTGTGGACACAGATAAGAGTGTCTCCTACCTGGAGTCCATTGACACATTTGTCTTTGACCTCCAGCCAGACGGAGTCGGCCACCAGCTCAGACGTCCCCTCTCCAAACAGGCTGTAGTAGACCAGCAGTCTGATGGACGGGGACATGGAGTTCGTCACCAGGAATCTAAGAGTCTGTCTGTTATCGGCATTTTGCAGGAACGGCTGAGTCCCGTAGTCCACCACCTTCCCTTTAGAGAGCACCTGGGAGCGGTTCACAGTGATATCATCAGTTACCACGTAAACAGGACAAACAATGAGGAAGGGCACGGCGAGCTGTGTCTGCTCACCAGGTAATTGAGGTATTTGATCCTCAGGTAGGAGGGCGTGGCTGAGTACACACTGATGTCGGCGTATCTTCCCACCGCCAGGGTGTTGCCAGGCAGGGGGGGGTCGATGTAAAGGTAACGCTCATTTGGTGAGAAATAGGCCTCCGACTTCAGTTCCAGACCAGCCTGACTGGAGGCTGGGAGGGTGGAGTCCGCTGTCTCAAACTGTCAACAACAAATAAACATCAGCAGGTGAAAGAGAGGTAGACCAAAGCAAACAACAAAACGGAAACACCGACGAGACGATGGCAGCGAAGAAAAGTGAAGCCGTCACCTTCAGCACCGCCTTGACCGCCCGGCTCGGCATGCTGCAGATGAACAGAGCGAGGCCGCTGCTCTGACTCGTGCTCTTGTCGTTGCAGATCAGGTCTCTGTTCTGGTTTTTGTCCCCAAACAGCTGTTTCTCCACCATGTGGACAGGAACCCCCCTGACCGGCTTCCCCAGGTGATCTTTGACCAACACCTGCAGAGACAGACGCTCGTTTTTCTCACTTCTTTACAATAATTCAGCTTCTAACTGTGAAACTGTTTGGGAACACATTAAATGTCTGATGTGCTGATCAATATCTAATTAGGTTCACAATCTGCTGCTGATTCAATCAAATCTACCCATCATGCTCTGCTGCTCGCCGTCCCTGTGATCAAACACAGTATGTACTCTGTGATTGGAGTGATTCTGCTGAGGTGAAGATTTTTGTCATTCTCTTTTGTTTCTTTGTGCTGAAAATCCCTTTCGATCAAATATGTTGCATCATACAAATGACAATCAATTAAAAGTAACTTCAGTTATTTTAACAGAAGAAAAAAGCAGTTGTGTTCCAAAGTCAGCTTTTCTCTGGAGAACAAGAAAAAACAACTGGAAGTCAACGTGAAGCAGCCTGAGACACGGACGCAGGAGTCAATCTGTTTACCTGGATGTTATAAGGAAGTCCAGGTTTGAGAAATGGGGGTGTTGACACCAGAGCCAGGGTGTAAGGTGATCTGACAAATTTGACAGAAGCAAACTCCATCTCCTGAGAGATACCACCTGAGAGACAAGGACAGGAAAGGTGACGTCACGTCTCGGGTTAGGACTCAGAACAACGATGTTGTGAGTAGACCAGGACTACATGAAGACTACCAGGGTCTTCGTTGTGGATTTGGTGGACTACCTAAACATGGACCAGACTGTCCACCTGTCCAGTGTTTGTACCTGCGTCTTCCTGCAGCAGGACAGCGATGTACAGGTACTTCCCCGCCAGGCTGTTGAGGTCTTGTGGTCCGTCGTGTTTGGACAGAACGGCCTGCATGTTGAGGGTCACCTCCACCTCACCGTCCAGAGACAACTGGAGCAGGAACACAGACTCTGCTCAACATCAGGAGCTCAGGGGACATTTCATTGTGGTGCCACCAACACGTTCAGATGTTGTCTTACAGTTTCTCTCTGGATGGAGTTGGCGATGATAACTGGAGGGCTCTTCCCGCTAACGTAGCCATATCGCAGAAACACCTCCCCCGCAGCCAACGGACCCCCGTGGAGATACCTGACAGGGAAAATACAGTGTGTGTTCACATCTGACTGAGCTGCTAACAGGCTAACTGTTAGCACATTTATTCACCTGGCAGACACTTTGAACTGAAATCTCCTGAAGTTTCCGTAGCTGATGTAATTCAATTCTGGTTCCACGGCGATGGAGAAACTGGGAAGAACTGATGCAGAATAATAAAGAATCATTTCCATTCCCACTTCAGAGCCAACGTTATTAATAAAAGCAGTCTGGAAACTTCATACCGTATTCTTTGACTTCAAAGTCTGTTTTTGCTTTTGTGGTGAAGTCATCTGAGTAGGAGGCTTCAATGGACCAGAGTCCCAACCTGGAATCACATACGGGGAATAACATGGGAACCGCCTGGAATCAACACGCTCACTGTGTGAACGTTGACCTTTGACCTTTGACCATCCTGGAATCATCCTGATTACGTAACAGACTGGAGTCGCCTTAATCAGACCCAAAACAGTGATAACGTGAAACTCAGACAGAAGGTTTGTTTTTGAGGCTCTTACTTTGGCTTGACGGGGATCTTAAAGGGGGTTTTCATTGAGGGGATTCCATTATTTGCGTCAGTTATTGTCACAATATCCACTACTGTTTCATCCGGATCCTGTGGACAACCACATTACTGATGTGACACTTTGAAATGAAGGAAAAAACAGAGTTTGACTGTTGACAGTCTGACTGGTGTGACTCACCTTAAAGGTCAGGGAAACGTTACGTTTGGTTGGCTGGAGCTCTTGGTTCATGGAGAACGCCCTCACGTTGACTGGAAACACACATTCAATTTGTAGATGTAGCTGACGTGACAAGTTGAATTCATTGACTGCCAGAATCAGCTGGATCAGAACTAAATGAGGGTCACCTGGCTGAAGGACCAAACTGTCTTCATGGGCTCATAAACAAACTCACCTGAATGGGGACTATGAGACCTTATGAACCTATGAGGATCAGCTGATTTCACAAACTGCTGATGAACACCTGAACCAGAATCACTTCACTTCATGACCACCTGAATGAAAACCATCTGACTGGAATGAGCAGCCTGAAGGAGGACGACCGTGAATGGGACAAACTTTGTGTCTCACCGCTTTGATGGGGGGTGTAGAGCGGTTTGTCGGTCTGGATGAACAGGAAGCCGTTGGAACGTGTGAGAGGAATCCTCAGTTCATGGGTCATCACTGACGAGTGGACGTGGAGGATCACCTGAGTCACACTCTTATCCACCTGACCGTTGAATAACTGGAGAGAGACAGAAAAGGCGCCGTCCTGATTCACTTTAATGAACAATAAGTGTTGACGGACTTCCAGCTGCCTGTTTGTAGAATGTCCCACCTGGACTCTGGCGATGGCCTGAAAGTTGTTGTGGGCGTTCAGGTTCACGAGCTCTCGAGTCAGAAGGACTTGAGCTGTCGTCTTCAGGGACACTTCAACAGTCACCGGCTGCGTAAACTCAAACATCTGGATCAGCACCGTCTCCGAGGCGTCCAAACACCAGGAGGAAGGAGCCGTGATCAGGTACCTGAGACGGGACGAGACATGGCGTCTTGGTTTTGGTCTGTTTGGTCACAGATTCAGTATTTGATGGAACAGTGAAGGATCGTTCAGTAAACCAATAAAAAACATCATGGAGGTGAAATCATCCACCCAGCATCAGTCCTGCTGCTCCGGACGCCACAAATTTAACACAAACAAAAAAACGATCATTCTGGAACATTTGAAAACTTTATCATTGATATTGATCTTTTGTCCACATGGTCCGCTGTCTCAGAGACAGAGCAGTCTGTCAGAGGACCTGGATGAGTGACATGTAAGCTTTTGGGCTGATTGAAGACCAGACAGGTTTTTGGATTCTGGACTGTAAAGGGTTCACTGTACTCAAAGGACCTGAGGACGTGACAATGAGCAGAACTTCTGGACATGTTGAAGGACGGCTCATTTAGTTCAACGTCTTCAGAGCTGAATGGAAATAAAGTTGACTTACGATCGAGGATCGGCCTCTGAGCTCCAGCTGAGACGGCAGACACACACCAGGAGGACCCACAACCTCATCCTGAAGGTGTGGAGGCGACGCACAGAGCCAACGACAAAAACACACACAATGAGCTCTGCAGACACACAACTGACTCCGAAGACTGACTGCTGAAATAGAGTCTAGATTCTATGAGTGATTGATCAACTCAGCGGTTGGCAAACAGACGGGACGAGCGGGAAGTCAGTGTGTGTTTTTGTGAGTCAAAGGTGGGTTGCCTCCCCCTGTGTTTTCTGATGTTACCTCACAGAGCTCTCTGTGATCGGCTAATCGCATCACAAAACAAACTCTGATGAACGGCCTGATTGATGAGAGCTGTTTGTTTTACTGCACCGAGAAATCTGAGTCAGCATGGACTTTGTCTGTCCCCTTCAGGGAGTATCTGCTCCAGCAGAGACCTGTCACCTAAAATGTCTCTTTGGGAGAAAAAATATGTTACAGAATGAAAATGAAGGAAACTCGATGTAAGTTGAGCTCTTTTGGCTCAAACTGCTGTTCATGCAGTTTGATTCCTTCGCTCACCTGGAGGAACCTGGAGGAACCTGGAGGAACCTGGAGGAACCTGGAGGAACCTGAAGGAACCTGGAGAAGCCTGGAGGAACCTGAAGGAACCTGGAGGAACCTGGAGGAACCTGGAGGAAACTGAAGGAGCCTGGAGGAACCTGGAGGAACCTGGAGGAAACTGAAGGAGCCTGGAGGAACCTGGAGGAACCTGGAGGAACCTGGAGGAACCTGGAGGAACCTGAAGGAGCCTGGAGGAACCTGAAGGAACCTGAAGGAACCTGAAGAAGCCTGGAGGAACCTGAAGGAGTCTGGAGGAACCTGGAGGAACCTGAAGGAGCCTGGAGGAACCTGAAGGAACCTGAAGGAGCCTGGAGGAACCTGAAGGAGTCTGGAGGAACCTGAAGGAACCTGAAGGAACCTGAAGAAGCCTGGAGGAACCTGGAGGAACCTGGAGGAACCTGGAGGAACCTGAAGGAGCCTGGAGGAACCTGAAGGAACCTGAAGGAGCCTGGAGGAACCTTAAGAAGCCTGGAGGAACCTGAAGGAACCTGGAGGAACCTGAAGGAGCCTGAAGAAGCCTGGAGGAACCTGAAGGAACCTGGAGGAACCTGAAGGAGCCTGGCGGAACCTGGAGGAACCTGAAGGAACCTGGAGGAACCTGAAGGAGCCTGGCGGAACCTGAAGGAACCCGAAGAAGCCTGGAGGAACCTGAAGGAACCTGGAGGAACCTGGAGGAACCTGAAGGAGCCTGAAGGAACCTGAAGGAGCCTGAAGGAACCTGAAGGAGCCTGGAGGAACCTGGAGGAACCTGGAGGAGCCTGGAGGAACCTGAAGGAACCCGAAGAAGCCTGGAGGAACCTGAAGGAACCTGAAGGAACCTGAAGGAACCTGAAGGAGCCTGGAGGAACCTGAAGGAACCTGGAGGATCCTGGAGGAGCCTGGAGGAACCTGGAGGAACCTGAAGGAACCTGGAGGAACCTGGAGGAACCTGAAGGAGCCTGGAGGATCCTGGAGGAACCTGGAGGAACCTGGAGGAACCTGAATCCTGGACTTCAGTACAGTATTTGAGTATCTCTCCTTTACGTGGGTATTATTTTATTCTACTCCTCCACATTTCAACGGAGGCTCTCATTATTTGTTGAGTGGTTCTTTTCTACCAAAGTCCTTCAGTCCTTTATCTGATCCACCTCCCAGCTGCAGCCCACCGGACACACATCTGGCAACATCTGATGCTAACTTGTTAGCCGCCAGCTGCCTTCACATCCAACTCACAGACCAACAGGATCCAGAAAACCACCAGACCCAACAGGCCAAAACCTGGACCAGAGTCCCTGTGTGAGGTGATGTGAAGTGACGGCTGATCCTGAAGTCACACAGAGAGCATTGCTGTGCGTAAATAAGACACTGAGATCAGGGAATACTGTTTCCATGAAAACATGGACTTAGTCTGGACCCTGACTTTCTGCAGATCCACAATAAACTGATCTGTGCTCTGACAGCTTCTATCAGGAGCTCTTCTGATGGATCAGACCAGCAGTGACCCCTGACCCCTGACCCTGTGGTCCTTGGACCGGGACCTGTTGCTGCAGACCAGGATCATCCCTCAGACCTGCAGATGTTCATCATCTTCACACTGGACCATTTTCCTGCTTCAACATCAACTTCAGGACTAAGGTTCACCTGATAGACCCCGCCCACTGACAGGTGTCCATGGTAACCAGGTGATCAGTGTTGAGGTAAAGCAGCAGCATGTGATACGGTGACGCCTTTATTCAGGATACATCGTCTTCATAGACTGATACACATACAGATAAATCCATCTTCATATTCACATTCTGTTCTCGACAGTTTGGAGCTTATTTACATCACATGAGCAGAAAAGCTAAAGTATTTTGATTATTTAACATTTTGATCAGAAATCAGAATCCTTTCAAAACATTTACAGACCCGATCTGGGCCCGGAGCCAGAGCTTTAGAACCACAGACACACGGACTGATGATAATAATAATAAAGATAATATCTGCCTGCTTCTTCACGGGTTTGACTGGACTTCCTGCTGGACTTCCTGCTGGACTTCCTTCTGGACTTCCTGCTGGACTTCCTGCTCCACCTCCAGGGTCTCAGCGAGATCTTGTGACCGAAACGTCTCCCATTTTAACACACACACCACAAACGGTAACACAACCACCAGCATGCAACGCAAAGCACGACATCATCATCTCAGAGATACACAACTCATAGTAACACAGAATGAAATGTCCCATCATGCAACAGTTTACAGCAGCAGCGCCACACACATAACCCAGTGTGTGTGTGTGTGTGTGTGTGTGTGTGTGTGTGTGTGTGTGTGTCCAGTTCAGGTCTGGGCCTTTGGAGACCAGTTCGGTCCAGACTGCCTCATGGTCCATCATGCATGTTGTCCTTTTGCTGGAGGACCAACATATCCCAGCATTCATTGCAGCAGAGCTAAACCTAAAGTTACGTGTTGTCAAGGTTGCTAAGCAACCGGAGACAAACTGTAACCAAGCCCGGGCCCTGGTCTCCCAAGGACCAGACCTTCATAGACCAGGATGTGGACCGTGGACTGGGACACCGTCTGTAGTGTGACCCCCCCCAGTCAGCTGTATTGTTTAGGTGTCAGAGGGAACTGTTACCCAGGTAGTCAGGATCCAAGTCCACCAGAGACCTGAACCTGGAGGCGACATCACTGATGATTGGCTAATTACACCTGGCTACTCATTTGAGCCCAGACTCTTGGTCCCTTATCACCCACCAGGACCGACCTCTGGACTCTGGTCTGGCTCTGGATTGTGGATCTCATTCGGTTGTTCGGATCTCGGTCTGGACCGGACTGATGTGGATCACCTGGCTACCTGGGTAACTGTCCATCTGAGGAGCGAGTCCCGGTCCAGGTCCAGTATTTGATCATGTAGTCTCGGTGGCCCCGCCCCCTCACAGCACCATGGTCGGGATGTGATGGACCAGGGACGCGGGGTGGGGCACGGCCGTCAGCTGCGGCGGGTGGGGGGGTGGCGGCGAGTGAGCGGCGTGCCCGCCCCCGCCCCCGGCCCCGCCCCCCACCACCACCACGGCCCCCCCCTGGGCCCCGGGGTCCCCGGTGGGCCGGTGCCGGGCGCTCTTCTGGTGCGCCCTGAGGCCGGCCAGCTGGGAGTAGGCGGACTGGCAGACGTGGCACTTGTACGGCCGCTCCCCGGTGTGCAGCCTCACGTGGTTCCGCAGCGTGGACGACTGGCTGAAGCGCCGGTTGCAGAAGCGGCAGACGAACGGCTTGTCCAGCGTGTGAATCCGCATGTGGGACCGCAGGTTGCTGCGGGAGTTGAACCCGCGGTGACAGATGACGCAACGCATCCGGCCCAGACCGGAGGAGGAGGAGGAGGAGGAGCCGGAGGAGGAGGAGGAGGAGGAGCCTTCACAGGTGTGGAACTCATCTGTCAGGTGGAGGAGCAGATTCAGTTCAGACTGGAGGTGTTATTGGACAGAGACCAGGAGAGACCAGGAGAGACCTGGAGAGACCAGGAGAGACCTGGAGAGACCAGGAGAGACCAGGAGAGACCAGGAGAGCCCAGGAGAGACCAGGAGAGACCAGGAGAGACCAGGAGAGACCTGGAGAGACCAGGAGAGACCTGGAGAGACCAGGAGAGACCAGGAGAAACCCGGAGAGACCAGGAGAAACCCAGAGAGACCAGGAGAGACCAGGAGAGAACTGGAGAGACCAGGAGAGACCAGGAGAAACCCAGAGAGACCAGGAGAGACCAGGAGAGAACTGGAGAGACCAGGAGAGACCAGGAGAGACCCGGAGAGACCAGGAGAGACCAGGAGAGACCTGGAGAGACCCGGAGAGACCAGGAGAGACCAGGAGAGACCTGGAGAGACCAGGAGAGACCAGGAGAGACCAGGAGAGACCTGGAGAGACCTGGAGAGACCAGGAGAGACCAGGAGAGACCTGGAGAGACCTGGAGAGACCAGGAGAGACCAGGAGAGACCAGGAGAAACCCGGAGAGACCCGGAGAGACCAGGAGAGACCAGGAGAGAACTGGAGAGACCAGGAGAGAACTGGAGAGACCAGGAGAGCCCAGGAGAGACCAGGAGAGACCTGGAGAGACCAGGAGAGACCAGGAGAGACCTGGAGAGACCAGGAGAAACCCGGAGAGACCAGGAGAGACCAGGAGAGACCAGGAGAAACCCAGAGAGACCAGGAGAGACCAGGAGAGACCAGGAGAGACCTGGA
>CM068485.1:27200738-27204700 GCA_034769265.1 Remorina albescens
TGTTGGCTGCTGTTGTGGTCGGAGGAACAGAACACCTGGAGATCCTGGACCACCACGTCCAGCTCCGATCCTCGATCCTGATTGGCTGACTGCTTTCTGAGCAGCAGGTTTCAGGTAAAAGACTCAGAGAAACCAAATCCTGCAAAAATTAATGTTGGCTCCAAATGGGCGTGGCTTGGGCCTGACTGAGGGTGGTTTGTTGTGACATCATAAAGTCCCAGAAATCCTGACGGCTGGTTTTCAGGTTCAGGTTCTGAATCCAGACTGTGAGAGTTTCTCTGGATTAATACAGAACCTGGACCTGATTTAGGATCAGAGACCACATGGAGGTCTACCTTTAGACCATGAGGACCTTTAGACCTTCTTTTTCCAGATTAAAGTGAAGGAGAATCAGACGTGGTCCTGGTCCTGGTTTTGGTCACTGTGTTTTTTTATGTCTTCAAAATAAAAATGAAAAAGGAAAAAAAAAAAGCAGTGGAATGTGAGGAAGAGGAGGATGGGGGGGTAAGGGGGGTAAGGGGGGTAAGGGGGGGGGGGCATCAGTGTGAGTGACAGAGCAGGAAAACAGATTAGAGGACAGATTACCAAAACAACAGCTGCTTTCTTCATCCTCCTCCTCCAGATCGACAGGATTATTATTCTCTCTTTCACTCTGATCTGTATTTATGAGCTTTTAAACATTTATTGTCGACACTCGTGAGCGACACACACACACACACACACACACACACACACACACACACACACACGCGCGCTTTCATTGTGGCGTTTCTTTCGGTTGAAACATCTGAATGAATGAATGAATTTAATTTGATTCAAATTGACTTTAAATGTTTTTCTCACGAGATGAAAAAGAAAAGAAGTAAAAACCTGAAAAACGAAAATAAAAATAAAATAATATAAATAAAAAACATTTTTTTTTTATTAGAAAGAAACTGTCAGTAAATATTTTTAATTGAGAATCAAATTTCTCAGTCGGATTGATTATGAAAATAAATATCCAACGATTTAATCTGAATGATGGATCAGGAGGATTTTCTTCTTTTTTTTTTCTTAAAATGTGGATTTTAATTTTGAAATAAAAATAATTTCCTTCTTTTATGATGATGATGATTATTATTATTAGACTGACATTTTCATTTGAACTGGGTCCCGGTCCCGGTCCCGGCTCCGGTCCGCCCTTCGTGCTGCTGGCTGCTCTTTTGTCCGCGAGGACAGAAAGGAGAAAATCCGGGAATAAAAGCAGATTTGAATGTTTCCCTTTGAATGGAGTCAGTGAACGGACTTCGGCTGCACGCGGGCCGAGCGGGAGTTTCTTAATGGAGAGCGCGTTCCTATTGGAGGAGGACACGCTTTAATGAGCTTTAATGAGCTTTGGCCAACAAAAAGCTCCGACTGTCCCGGTGTCCTCTGCGCCTTTATGCGCGCTCCTTCCAGCCAATCGCAGCCCGCTTTGGTCCCGAAAAGACGACTTGAATTCGGCGGGGTGGGGGGGCGACAGGTGACTGGCACGCGTAAAGACAAGAGAGGCGAGGAGCTCGAGGCCGCTGGGTGGTGAGGGGGGGTAAAAGGAGGAGGAGGAGGAGGAGGAGGAGGAGGGGGGGGGGGTGGGAATGGGCCCAAATGGCGCGCTAACATTGTTCCGCTAACGTGATTAAGGCTGCGCGCGGCCTCATTAGTATTCATGCGCCGGACAGACGCAGCGTGTGCGCGACAATAATCCGCCTTTAAAAAGACTTTAATCATCATCAGCTGCTCCGGAATCAGAATCAAACGCTCCTCTTCAGTCCGCCTCTTCATCATCATCATCACCTGTAACTGGACCAGCTGATTCAGAACAAACAAGTCCAGCTACAGATGATCCAGGTCTACATCTGGATTCTGTCTGGAGGTGGTCTTGGGGTCTGGATTCTGTCTGAAGGTGGTCTTGGGGTCTGGATTCTGTCTGGAAGTGGTCTTGGGGTCTGGATTCTGTCTGAAGGTGGTCTGGAGGTCCGGATTCTGTCTGGAGGTGGTCTGGAGCTCCGGATTCTGTCTGGAGGTGGTCTTGGGGTCCGGATTCTGTCTGGAGGTGGTCTTGGGGTCCGGATTCTGTCTGGAGGTGGTCTGGAGGTCTGGATTCTGTCTGGAGGTGGTCTTGGGGTCTGGATTCTGTCTGAAGGTGGTCTTGGGGTCTGGATTTTGTCTGGAAGTGGTCTTGGGGTCTGGATTCTGTCTGAAGGTGGTCTTGGGGTCTGGATTCTGTCTGAAGGTGGTCTTGGGGTCTGGACTCTGTCTGGAAGTGCTCTTGGGGTCTGGATTCTGTCTGAAGGTGGTCTGGAGGTCTGGATTCTGTCTGGAGGTGGTCTTGGGGTCTGGATTCTGTCTGAAGGTGGTCTTGGGGTCTGGATTCTGTCTGAAGGTGGTCTTGGGGTCTGGATTCTGTCTGGAAGTGGTCTTGGGGTCTGGATTCTGTCTGAAGGTGGTCTTGGGGTCTGGATTCTGTCTGAAGGTGGTCTGGGTCTCGACACACAGTGAAGCAGGTCTGATCCATTACCAGCTCCTCCAAAATGGTTGGACACAAACTGGTCTGGTTGTGTTTTGGGATGATGTTCAACTGCTGGATCTGGATCAGGGTCTCAGGAGCCGGGGCCAAGTCTTGGAGCCCATGAAGGTGGGCCCCTTGTAGACCTGTACAGGGACAGACTCAGCTTCATGTTTAGATGTCCACAGCAAGCTGAACTCAGACTGACAGTTTATGGCCTCAGTGGTCCCCGAGCATCATGGGAAACATTTGGACTCCGTCCAGATTACCATCACTTTAATCTTTAATCAGGACGCACACACAACCGCAGACAGACACACACACACACACACACACACACACAGGGTTCATCTGTATTTACCGAGCTCTTTCCTGTACTTTATGACCACCGGCACTCTGCTCTACACCACAGACACACACACACACACACACACACACACTCTGCCAGTAAGAGTCTATTTCCTGTCTGATTTCTCGGTCATTGTCTCCATCTCTTACATTAAATATGTGGATCACATTGATCCTGTTGTGGTTCATCTTCTGGAGACAAAGATGGACTCCTGATGTTCCTCCTCAGCAGGCTATTGTTGCTAATGTAGCTACAATCATCCAAAAAACTGAAAGACCAGATCTGAGGCCTGGATTTGACCTGCTCCAGACTCTGTCCTCATTGGGTGGTCCAGTCTGTCGGTCACACCGTAGCCCCGCCCCCTAACCCCCCCCCTCCTTCGTGCTCTGTTTCCCTCTAAATGGAGCATCGTTTAAAAAATGAACCTCATGTTGAAACTAGACAGACCAGGAACTGATCAGGAAAAGAGATTTTCAGCTAAACTGACGAGCTGCTGGTTAGCTTGAAGCTCCGACTCTTCCTGCTCATTAATCCATCCAACGCTCAGAGCTGCTGATCGATCCCACAGGTCAGGAGGTGTGTGTGTCTGTGTGTGATTATAGTAATGTCTTAATGACAGATGACATCACACCGTCCGTCAGACCATCTGCTCTGAGAACATGAATAAATGATACATCCCACTACTGATGATGGGACATGAGAAGATAGTGATGACAACTCTCTCTCACACACACACACACAATCAGAGATAAGAACACAGTCAGATAGAAAGAATGAGCCTGTTTATTAGCCCTCATGTTAATCATCATCATCATCATCATCATCATCTTCCTCTCCCTCGGCCACTGACAGTCTGGTGGCTCAGGGTTCTTTCAGCTGATCCGAATCTAATAGAAAATCTGCAGGTTACAGTCGGACACGAGTCCATTAGAAAAACAACAGAAACCATGAAACCAAAAAGCCCCGCCCCTTCAGTACCGGGGGCCGGACCAGGAAGAGCTAAATCGGAGCGGACCGGTGACGGTGGGTCGGTCCTGGTCCTGGATCAGCGGGAGGCTCTGTGTGACCCCCTGCTGAGTCCAGAACCAG